>JAANDH010001086.1:59086-89853 GCA_011799765.1 Nymphaea thermarum
TATATATATATATATATATATATATATATATATATATATATATATATATATATATATGACTATGTTTACATATTTTCATGTTAGCAAATGTTTAAAGATGTTCATTTAAAAACAAAGAAACCTTCAGAAGCTGCCAATAGCCTCTGAATCTCTGATTACAAGGAAAACTTGCACTTAATAGATGAGTCGGCCTATGTATCTGATCAATTCACATCTCTACGCATCAATATATCCGCAAGTTCATTCACCTCTCAGGTGAGCGAGAGGGTCAAACCCACTGTCCGAGTGAAGCCCGAAAGCATACTGTCTATCCTAAGCGACAAGGGTTTGGAGGGGAGCTTCGGCTCTTCACCAAGCAGTAAGTCTCACTCACTCACCCGGAAACTCTTGGTAACTCATTGCTTCCTAATTTTACAAGGTCTTCATCGCTCTTCATCATGAATGATTGATGTCCTTGAAGACATTGGAGCTTCCTTGTTGAACTTTCAGTCTATTCTTTGGATTCTTATCATGTTTGGGTCATTCAAGGAAAACTAAATGGCGCATGGCATTTGGCCGCTGATCTGAAACCCAAATTAGGGATTTAAGTGGAAGTTTACACTGAAAAGTCAGGAGATCCCAAGACCATTCTCAGTATCCCTGGTCAGGGTGGGCATGAAATGCCACTTAGCAAGTTTGACATCCTCTATGATTAGATAAACTATGTTAAACAAAAAAATAAAATATTAGATAAGGTACATGTTTGCATTTTGTATCTGGTTTAGTCCCTTAACGTTATCACTAGCAAGTGGGATTAGGTATAGGCAAAATAGAATATTAATGGCATGCACATATTCTAAATCAATATAATTTTGACTTTAGAAATAATCAGAACATTTCTTAATATATTTTTTTAAAGTAAAGCCATCGTAACCTACTAAAGTTTCTCATTACTAATATAAAGTAGCTTTTATTGTTGTTTCCTTTTGTGTACTGAAGCATGGCCACGACAAAGTTCCCTTACTAACATATATAATTTAATATGGCATGGAAAGAAATATGCTTAATTTTACACATATACAAGCACGTATACAGTATACACTGATCTCATACTCTTCATTTGGGAGTTTATAGGAAGAGAAATTACACCTACTAACTACTTGGACCAAGTATCAAAGAACTCTCTTCTTCAACAGCAGAACAGTGGTGTGTTCACGGGTCACACCAAGTATTGAATCCCATCTTATCGGCACGATCCTGCCACTGTTAATGAGTCATTTTCGTTTCCCCTTTTGCTTTTGGCTTGTCAAGCAAACAGTAGACGCCTTTCCTTTTCACAGGCAGTGATAATGAAAGATGAAGAAATAAAGTGCTAGAGTGACCGTGATTCATGGACATGAAAGCGATCATACAAACAGAAGCTGGTTTGTTTGGTAGCACCGAGAGTACTGGTGTTAGGTGAATTTATTAAGTGAGAGGACTGATAGACGTTCTCTCATTTTCATGACTGATTTAAGATCCCTTTTATGTGGGACCTGTAGCTTGTGTTTGTTTCACCGTAGATCTCAGATCCGTGGTGACCTGAGATCCCTAAAATCTCAAATCTATGAACTTAAGGTCTGAATCCCCACCCCCAATCTGACACTAAATCCATGGTTAACATGTAGAATGGATTGTAAATTCATGCTATTGAGATCCTCAGTTGGTTGAAACTTTGGATCTCCGAAAAAACACCTTTTTATGCAGCCATAGTGTAAACAAATACTGGATTTTCTACTATTTGACAAAGAAGATTTGAGATCCTCGGATGAGACGGGTTATGATGTTAAATCCGTGGATCGAAATTCCTAACAATCTCAAATTGCCTTAGTTCTCAAATCTGAGGCTATCAAATGCCCCTAAAGGCAGATCTTATGCCTTTGACGACAGTCCGAGACTTACCATAGTTTGTTGACAAAATTAGATTTCTATTATTCTAAACAGTTGTTCCATAGAACAATATGCTGCTTTTGCAATAGGGAATAGTTGAAATCTTAAATCCAAACATTATGTATGAATGATATGGAGTGCTGAAATCTGGAATAAAAGAAATCTTAGATCAAAACACCATGTATGAATGGTATGAACTGTGCCTTCTGTGTTACATCTACTTTGGCTTCTTCCTATAGCCATCAAAGAGTTACTAGTGGCTGAGCTAGAAATTTATAGGTTAGGAGCTCAAACTTTTAAGCGGGGTAAAAAGGTCATTTTTGCATATCTATATTGAACATTTTTGCTAGTCGAGGAGGAGACACGTGCCTCATGGTTTACATGTGACTCCGCCACCGCCCACCGACCGGTTGTCAGCAGTGACACTTGGATTTTTATATCTATTAGACATTGTAAAAGCCAGAATTGGTAATCTACAATCACTCTGGATTTTACACTGTATCACTCGAGAAATTTAAGTACATGTCCAGATTCTTATCCAGGAGTTAAATGAATTAGATATTTGAATAACAACAAGTCTACAAGAATAAAAAGTAACATGTAAAGTTAAAACATGGTGAAAAAAATAGGAAAATTAACCTTAATACGTTTTTTTTTTCGAAAAAAAGAGACGAATGGCTGCTTCTGAAATTGCAGAGAAAAAGAACGAATTTGGGAGGTCGAATTTTATTGAATTTTAGTTTGCAAGTGGAACGCTTTGTGATTGTTTTATGAATATGCTTTGAAAACTTAGTTGATTCATTGGGTCTAGTGTTCGCAGATTCATGGAAAAATGTCCGTGCTAATGTTCTAGTGGTCCTCAGTTTTGTTTTTTTATTGCCATATCTGGATGCCCATGCTAATTTTCATTGATCTAGCAGATGTTGATGGCAGTACTTTCAGTAGCCAGCAGTTGGACTTGGATCCGCCCTGTTTCAGATTCGAGCAGGATCTTATGCCAAGCGTGAGCGATGTTTCAATTACATATTGAATCTCATATTCATTCTTTAAAGTGCAAGTTCGCAGTCGGGAGGTAACGTATAACATCTGAGTTTGATCTTGTTCTGATATGCACCTGAGACATGAAATCTGAATGCCATAAGTTCACTTTCTGGGGTTTCTTGGTAATAACCATAAGATGATTACAAAAGTAATTAACATCATCGCCCAACAACTCCTGAAAATTTTAAAAAACATGTGTTGCATGCCGGCGGCATACCGGCCGGAGGGCCCACTTTCAGGGCATGCCGGCCGGAGGGCCCACTTTCAGGGCACTCCGGACAGCATGTCGACATGGAGGGGTAGGCTTTCACGCCGGTCTCTCTTATGGGCTGAACATGCAAGTCGGCCTAGTGTTGCATCTTATTAAAAGAATACCAGAAGATTAAAGATTACATTGTTGTGACATTTTTGTTTTACCGAAATTTTTCAATTTTGGTTCCACTTTTGCCTATGGTTGTAAGAAAGACATTAGCTTTTGCAATTTTTCTAGTGATTGCATGCACTTTTCATAAAAAAAGCTATCAGATAGAGGCTTCAAGTTGACCCAGATTGATTGCAAAGTAGAAAATGTTAGCAGCAATTTTTTTTTTTTTTTACTAGGTCACTAGCTTATATTCTCGTCACCTCAAGAGGCATAAAGTAGCTGGTCGGTTAGAGACTTGTGAAAAGGTAGGTCTTTAATTCGATTCTCGAGAGAGCTATGCCTCTACACTTTAAGCAATAGAGCACGATATCTAAATATCTAAGTTGAACGATACACCACTGCCATCACTGATGCTAAAGCAGCACAAGACCCCAAAGGTATAAAGAATGAGGGCGCATTCCGACTTCTTTTCTAAGCTACTGCTCACCCAAAACTTACATTGTCGTGTTCTTATCTAATAGAGGCATGGATTGTATTAGAAAAAACGTAAAAGGAGAGATCCCATACAGGGAAAGTACGGTAAATAGAAAAGAAATTCTAGTTGCAAATCAAACAGTTTATATACACATGTTTTGCAGATCTAAGAGGACAACTGTGACATTCGCCACTTAACATTTCTTTATTCTTTGGCTTTCCGTCAACGACATGATGATGATCTGGTTCAACTAGCGGACAACCTTAACATTTACCTTTTCTTATAAGTTGGCATTTTTAAAATGCCCTCTTTGATTCTTGGGCTTAGAATTCAAGATCTGAACAGTCAGAAACGTCCAACGTGCTTGGCTCCAACCGTGCCAGCCCCTAGTTTTAGATTGACGGATTGGTGGATTGATGAAAGTTTGATAGTCGGTTCGATTCCTACAAATACTACTCTTTTGAATTTTAAACTGCAAATGATGGATGTATGAGTGTATCGCTCCCCGCCCAAATCATAAAGCAACTCTAATCCCTAAGAACAGAAGAAAAGAAAGAAAAACTTCAACCTCTTCGGGATACCTCCCTCATTCTCTCTCTAAGAAAGTACATGATAGTGAGCATCTTCCAACTGCGAAATGATGCGTTTGCTTTCACACCCCCAACTTCTTTTCCCATGGAAAATTTATGACATCTTTTCATATGAGGATTCAATTTCTAATAATGGTACTGCGGAAAACCAGTCGGTGCTTTGCATAGATCTCAGCCGATATGGGCCGTGTATGGGTGGTACATTAATATACTAGCAGATAACGTGACAAAATAATTTAAAATTGGCTCATATGGAGCATCATTGAGGTTTGGAAAATGAGTTGGAAACCAATATTTGACAATATTTCTCAGACCCAAGTTGAGGTTTAATAACAAAAAGAAATAGCCAGTGCCTTTTTTGGTGAACCAGATCCAACCCACTTGCAGCCTTATTTTAGTTTCAGCCAGCAACAGTGCCGGGAATATCCTCTTGAAAAGCTATTTCCTGCGAAAAGGAGTTTGGCGTTTGACAACCTCATGTGTGACCTCGTAATGGAATCTAGAAAGCAAGAGCAGCCGCATCCACGCATGGCTTCTGAGTTGTAAAGTACCTAATCGCTTCCAGTGTCAAATCATAGGGATAAACATTAGCAAACAATAGGATATCTTGGAAAAGATCGCCAAAATTTAGGGGGTGTTTGATATCCTCGAATTTGATATTTGAGGTAATTTAAGACCATTGAGAATCTTAGATCCGTGGATTTAAGGCCAGAGTCCCTGTCCCATCCAGAGGTTTTACCATAAACTGAAGAACTCAAATTCTTTTTTAACACAGTAATGTCTGGTGTTTGTTTACGCTATAGGTTCCACATGAAAGGAATCTTAGATCAGATTCAGACTATTACTAAGCACATCCTTAGGTTATATATATATATATATATATATATATATATATATATATATATATATATATATATATATATATATATATATATATATATATATATATATATATTATTTGGACCCCTTCCTTTCCTCAAACACAAAAATTATATGGAGAGGGAGATGTCCTACTTTAATAAATACATTTCATCTTCTTTTTCCATTTGAATTCAAACAGATTCCCTTAGATTATGCAGTGAAAAGTTTCCTCAGCACCAAACACTTGGACTCCTTCCATGCTGAAAAAATTCTTCTGTTTTATGGGCGAGCTAGTAGGGGTGAACCTAGAAAATTCTGGTTAAGGGGAACTATATATAAAACTTTATAGTATTTACGGCATTAATGTATAATTGAGAAAAAATACGCATGAAAATCAATACGAAAATAAGAAAATTTTTAGTTTGTATGTTGGCCTTTTGCCCACACGTAACTCACACCTACCTTCGCCCCCTGATAGCCAGTTTCAGCCGATATGGTAGCGTGCAATTCTGATTCCATTTGAAAACCATAATCTCCCGCAACATGCAGGCATTGGTGGAGACATCCCTATCTGTGATCTCTTCCTGATGGGTACGTAATGTTCTTATCCGCTTCCTTCTCCATCAAGTTGCATTGTTAAAAGGCGTCGTAATGAGGCCGACCCCGGCTGCCCAAGCGACGTCACAGTCCAATTCTCCTATTTTAAGCATCATTCCTTGCCTAAGCCAGAGCTACAACCATTCTTGTCAGGATCAAGGCCCGCGGCAACTTTGTTGGTGGAATTATTTCCTTTAGAAGAACTTAACTTTTCCATGTCAAAGACCGACAACTTCAGCATGAAAGAAAGAGAATCTGTTTAGCACTCCCCTGTAAAACCGTGAAACTCCGCCACTAAATGCAAAAAGAATTGTTAGCCTTTCTGTGGATTATTAGTATCAACAAAACCCCGTTTTGACACCAAAGCAAATTTCTTCGGCCAATCTAGAATCCAGAACAAAACTATGGTCTAGCATTGGTTCACATCTTGGACGATGTCGATGGGCCCTCAATGATCTGAAAAGACAGTATGAGATTAAAATGTGTCTGTGTATACGTGGGGACAGTTAGATGGGTGGATTTCTTCGATAGTTGCCGGACTCATCCCAGCCGTGGAGAAGTAAAGAGAAAGAGGTTCGTGAAAATGCACCGAAGAAGAAGTGTGCCCTTTTTAGCGGATGGACGGACGGCCAGTCGGCCACCATGCCCAATGATTGCCGTTTCGGCTGTCAGGCATGTGCCCACCTCCTTCTATCCTATTACGAACGCGCCTTTGAACAGAGTGGGGAGTCCAATTCCTTCACTCAAGCATTACGCTGTTGGTCTTCACTGTCCATTTAGTTGAGACGAGCAGGAAGCGAAATTAAGATTTGGCTGCTGGGGGACTTCTCAGAAGCATAGTGTTGAACGGGATTTTCTCATGTTTTATTTGTTACGCCACGAAACTGGAAGTGAGATTGTGCTTGCGTTTGCGGCCGTAATTGCGGCTGTTGTGCCCAAACTTTTGTTGATTAATAAGGGGAAACGATCTTCCTTTTTCAATGCTGGTGATGAACAGGTGCATGGGGATGAGCTTATTTTTTTGGGTTTGGACCGGTTGATGATGCTTGAGGTGTTGAATTCTTTGGCTGTGAAGGGAATCCTGCATCCCTGAAGTGGAGCTCTGGGGGGGAAAGGAAAGCCAGGAACGAGCGAGCTTGTTATTTTTTCTGAGTCTAATGCAATGAGGGAACATTCACGCAGGGAAAGAGAGGTACCGCCACTCACCTTCTAAGAGATAACCCACCTTGAAATGTTTTGATTTTGTTGGTGTTTCAGTTCTTCCGATTGTTGGTTCACATAAGTTTTTCCTTGTATACCTTTAGAGGCTGTTGATGGTTCTTGTTTTTTTTTTTCCTTTTTTTTTGTTTGTTTTTGTTCCGAAAATAAAATGGAGAATTGCAGAGGAGTTGGGTTGAAATATGCTGTTTGGATTGTTTATGCCTACAGCTTTCCTGGCCTGGATTATTCCTGAAGAAATGGTTGAATATCAAGTCGACAGGCTCGGATTTCAGTGCGGATGATGGTGATAGTGACAGTGAGTGGGAAGAAGAAGGTCCGTTCTTTTCTTTCCTTTCCTGTTCTTCCCTTATTTTGTTTGGTTAAGGTTCAGATTAATTGACTAGGCTTTTCCTTCTGTTGTTTTTCCTTTTTCCCTTCCATGGTGACAGGCGGTAGCTTTTGGAACAGAGAAGGGAACAATGCTTCCGTCGAGAAGAGTGATGGATTTAGGTGTCAGTCCATGGGTGAGAAATGGTTACAGTTAACGTCCAAAATTGGTGCTGCTCAATATCTTTAGGACCTCCGCATTCTCTATTACTTGTGTTAGATAATGCGGAATTAGAAATTTAGAATTTCCATTCACAAAACATATAGAAATTTTGGTGGACAAGTTGCTGCATTCTTACTCTGAAGGCTGATGGTCGTTTAAAAATTGAAACTGATGACGAATGCTCTCCCCTTGAGTGTTAAACCATTTCCCTTTAAACATTCTTTCAGCACTTCCATCTAAAGGGCCAAAATTGAATCTGTATTTGACAGTATTGCCGATGGGAAATGGGAAAGGAACTGTATTCGCCTTAATCTGAGTTTGTGAAGGTCTACATTTGACCAATATGTGCAGCTTGGTATGTCGTGGGGCCAATTAAATGCTTTCATGTTTCGTCTTCTAAGCACACTGTTAGGGCACAAACGGCAATGCTTTTGTGGTCAATCGTACCGTGGACCAGACTCTTGATGTTATGTAAATTTGCTTCCCTTTCTAGTCGTCCTTAGACAGAATCTGTGGATGATGAGCTCTGTTTTCCTATTTTCCACTTTCTATTGTTAATGTATAATCTTTTTTTTTTCTCGTCTTCCTACGAGCAGTTCATAATATGTGGTTTCGTTCAATATATTAAGATGGGAAACCTGGTTATGGAACCTCATCGAAGCAACCTGTCCACAATGTGATTGACATTATTCATTTCATCTCTTTTCTTTTTTTAACAAAGGTCAATGTATAATATGTGATGTAGACATTTTTCTGCTTCTCTTTATCTCTCCTATTCTTTTGTCATTTTGATGTATTTAAGCCATCTCTCTTAATTCCAGGTCCTGCCACCTCAGGATTTCTTACTTGTAGGATGAGACGACGCAAGTCTGAGACACTTCGAGTGCAATACATAGATGCTAAGGAACTAAGGCACTTCTCTTTTTTTCCTTCATAAATTGTTCACTTGCTCATAGTTTCTTGTTTATTGTCTAACTGCTTGAATCTTCTTATGTCCAGAGTTTGTGTTAGTACATGGAATGTTGGGGGCCAGATGCCACCAGATGACCTGGACATCGATGAATGGCTAGACATGGATGAACCAGCTGATTTATATGTGCTTGGGTAAATCCTTCATCAATGCTGCTTTGGAGATGAAAAATTTTATTCGTTTGATTCATCTATCTCCTTGCTTCCTTTCCCTTGGTTGTCCGTAATTTTACATTATATATCACTATGTTTTCAATGAACTTTTGTGCTACGTTCTATGCCCTTCTTTCCAATTCTAGGTCACAAGAAAATAGGAGGGATTCTTATTTGATCCTGTTGTTGTTTTTAGTTTTAGACTTAAATTTAATACGATACATGTAATTGACCACAGTGAATCACTTTTCATTACTCTCACACAAGGAAAGTTCAGAAGGTCCCAAATGTTTTCATTCAGATCAAGATTGATTGAATGTTTCTTTCCCTTCTGTTATATCTATCTGTTGACATGGAGACATATTTCATTATGCCAGGGCATATTAAATTATTTGCCTTTTCTCTCCATGTAGGTGGCTGTTGTTTCATATAAATTTTCCTGTGAAAAGTACATATTGTTTCCAACTTTATGAAGGAAATGATTTACTTGCATCTTTTTTGTTCTTTTTCTCTCTGGATTGAATGTTTGTAATTCTTTAATCTCAGTGCTCATGGATGCAGAATGTTTGCATAATCATATTTTGATGAATGGCATTATTCAATGAAACTGAATTATACCTTATCAATCTCAAGTTTGAGCCTGGGTTGCATAGGTGTAGGTGAAGTAACAGACCCATGCTAGTCAACCCAGGAATCAGACTCTGAGTTGCAGAATGATAGTGTATCAAATAACCCAATTGGAATCTTTTCCCTGTATTTTAGTTACATTGCTTGATCTTAAAGATAAGGTAATCCATCTTGGCCGCAAGTATGGGATACCTTCGAACTTTGCATTTTATAGTTGACAGATGCTTCACATTTGCAGCCTTCAGGAGATTGTTCCATTAAATGCTGGAAACGTACTTGGTGCTGAAGACACCCGTCCTGCTTCAAAATGGGAGCATCTCATTCGAAAAACACTAAACAAGGTCCAAACTACGAAACCAAAGGTTAAATGTCATAGCGATCCTCCTTCACCATCAAGATTCCAGCCCTCAGAAGAAATTCATTCTAATTATGATGAAATATCAAGTGACGATGATAGCCATGATGAAGCTGAAAACAGGTGTGGGGATCCTTTGAATTTCTCTGTGAATGGTGATGAACATCAGGCATGTGCAAATGAACCTACGTTAGATGATGACCCAGCCTGTATCACAAATACTAGAACAGACCCACAAAGCACCCATTCACCTACAGTGAAGAGATTGGACCACATACATCAGTTCAGTTGGAGCCGATATAATGCTAATATAGAATCCGATGCCTCTGATATTCCAAAAAAGAACAAATTAACCAGAACATATAGTGGCTTAGAGAAAGTAGGTTTGAGCTGGCCAGAGAAACCTATGGACTTGTTAGATGTACATGCTTTTGAAAGACAGAGTTCTATCAGGGCATATAACTCCTTTAAAACTCCAAAATCTTTGAGTCTGTCTTCACTTGGACCACGTAGCAGCATAGAAAAGGAAGAACCAGCTCCAGTAACTAGACTGGAATCTTTTAGATACAGAAGCAGAAGGCCCACATACGTGAGGATTGTCAGCAAGCAAATGGTTGGAATTTTTCTTTCAGTTTGGGTACGTAGAAAACTTCGGAGGTTCATCCACAATTTGAATGTTTCCATTGTTGGAGTTGGCATTATGGGTTACATCGGCAACAAGGTGAGTGTTCTGCTCATAAAATGTAGTTAGGGAATAAACTGAAATAGAACATATGGTTTTCTGGTATCAGATAACCAAGTTAGAGGAATTTTTTTTGTTCTTATAATTTTTTACTCCATGTTTAAAATTATATTTTATATTTTTCAAGGTGCCATATTGAGGGATTTTCTGTCATCACCTTTTCATTCTTCTCCAGGGGTCAGTATCAGTCAGCATGTCTATCTATCAAACCCTATTTTGCTTCATCTGTTCTCATCTTACATCTGGTGAGAAGGATGGAGATGAACTTAAGCGAAATGCTGATGTGAAAGAAATCATCCGGAGAACACGATTCAACCTTGGGAGTATTGATCTTCCCAAAACTATCTTTGACCATGAGTAAGTGCAAAGACTTTTTAAAATGCAATACCAAAGGTTTTCTATTTTGTTAGCTCCATGGAGTCATGATGTTGCCAT
Organism: Nymphaea thermarum; assembly: GCA_011799765.1. Taxonomy (NCBI): domain Eukaryota; kingdom Viridiplantae; phylum Streptophyta; class Magnoliopsida; order Nymphaeales; family Nymphaeaceae; genus Nymphaea; species Nymphaea thermarum. The sequence goes on from JAANDH010001086.1 coordinate 69,954, forward strand.
GTGGGAGTTAGATCTTGTCTGTATCATGGTGTGTAAATTGCCTTTGGAGATTCGAAATATGCTGTACCATATGTGAGAAGCCCTGATGCATCAGCAATAAAATCAGGATTCTAGTGGTCATAGTTTCCTTTGTTTGATGATGTTCATTAAGTGTCATCATTTGCCCATATCACCCTATTGTCGAGCCAAAATTTATGAGCAACTGCCCTTTCCCAGTTTGTTTTTGTGATGACAGCCATTCTGTTTATATACTTTTTGATTATGAAACCACACTTAGTGCTTTTTTGCTTCTGCAGAAGGATTATTTGGTTTGGTGATTTAAATTATCGAATCAATTTATCTTATGAGAGGACCAGAGAACTCATCTCCAAGAAGGAATGGTCCATGTTGGCTGAGAGTGATCAGGTATGTTAACCTCAAGGCCATTGCCTTTTTGTTGCATCCTTCTTCCTTAAACCTTGTAGTCCACCATCTTTTGTTAGTCATGAGGTATCTATCTGTGCACTTGCTGATTTCACTCGGGTATTATTATCTTTGAAGAAAATAGTTGCTTGACTTGGTGGCCTTTCAATTTTTCTTGGCACAGAGTTCCTTATGTAACCTGGCCTGCTCTTGTAATTTGATGATGAGAACACATTATTTCCAGCAAATCTGGTTACTATTTTCCATCAACCATCTTTTCTTATGGTTATAAGTTATGGCTGTTTAGTTCCTCTGTACCTTTGGTTCTTAGTCCTGCAAGTCAACTTCTAAAACAACTGTGTGCCAAGTCCAAGTGAGCGAAGTCCAACATGTGGATATTGCTCGGTTAATTTAGATATATGTGCAATAAGGTGGAACTTAAATGATGACTAATGTTCACCAAATTATGGCAGTTGATAAAGGAGCTGCGAAAAGGTTGTGCTTTTGATGGGTGGAAAGAGGGTTGCCTAGATTTTCCACCAACATACAAATATGAGCTTGATTCTGAAAATTATGCACCCGAGGAGCCAAAATCTGGAAGGCGGACACCAGCATGGTGAGTTCTGTCTTGAGAAACTCCTACCGTGCACTTTTACCTAATGACATGATTTTGTACATTCTTCATATGTGTCCATTCAGGTGTGACCGTGTTCTTGCATTTGGAAAGGGACTCCAGCAAATAAGTTATAGGAGAATTGAAAAGAAGCTTTCAGATCATCGCCCTATTGTGGCCACTTTCATAGCTGACGTTGAAGTTTTCTGTCACAAGAAGCTTCAGCGGGCCCTTTCAGTAACGGATGCTGAGCTTGATGAAAATCCTTTTCTTGGAGAATTTGGGTTTAATTCAGACTTCAGTCAGAAGCTAATTCTTGAAGTAAGTTCTTTTGTTTATTTAATGAACTCATTTATGACATCCAACTTTCCAATAAACGAGTATGAGGTGGATCTGTACTGGATTAATTTCTGATCTCAATAACCATAACTAAGTGGGATCTTGAACCACTGCTGTCATTTAGGTCTTTTGACTCCCCAGGTCATCTCTCGCACCATATTTGTCAACCATGTATTTTTCCTCCACGAGCTACTTACTCTTTAGGTTACCTGTCTAATCAGACCTGGTTCCCAAGTCAAATAGTGCTGAAGTTAGCCGGAGAGCTAGGCTGTACTGATTCAAATCAGATAATTCTGAATTAAAAAGTTACTGCTTCCTATTCTGGCACACATTTGGTTTCTACTGCTGACCTCCAGACAAAGGTTTCTCCATGCTTCTGCTCCATCAGGCTTATAGATAATCAACCACTTTGGAATTGAACATGGTATATTCCCATGCTGGCCCTTCTGGTATGCTTTTTCTACAGCAGATGAAAGCTCAAGCTTTTAGTATTTGATCATTATCACTTTGATCGACCTATTCTTTTTCCTCATGGGTTTAGCATTTATATCCTATTCTCGACTCTTCCATTCGTCTGCACCAGTCAGTTCAATCATCAGAATCCGTTTCAATTTGATTGGATTGTTTAATTGGATTACCATTCTGATGTGGTTAAAGATGGAAATCATAGAAAATAACCAAGTACCAACTTGGTCTGATAGGATGCATGCATGCAGTTGTCCGGATCCTAAATGGCCTATATCTTGTAACTGTCTCTCTGATTGCGATCCCAAGGTGGTTAAGCATGGAGCTCACAAAAAAATAAACAACTTGGTAGAAAACATGTGTGCAGTTCCTGACCCTCATTTGTCCTATACCTTGCAGACCTCTAACAGTTTGTTGCCTGTGAATGCAGGATCTGCATAAATAAGACTTGACCAGAAAAGGACTTTAAAATTTCTTATATTTCAAATCGTGGGATTCTCTGCTTAAGGGGCTTGTAATGGTTGGTTGGTGGTTGGTGGTTGTCAATCTACGGCCTCTGTGTGTTTATGATTTTCCGGTTTCATGTAAATCCCTTGTCAATCAAATCACCTTGTACAGCGCCGAGCATGTTCCCCCACTCAGCAAATCTTCCAGGCGTGATGGTCTCCAGGCATTGTACATAGGAGGCTTACTAAATTCATCAGCATTAGGGATGCAGCTTTCCTTCCATGCTGAGTATTAATTGAGTAACTTCATCAAGTTCTTGATTTTCACCTTAAGGCTTGGTGATACGATATGGATTTCCGATTCTTTGTATTGGAATTTCTTGGAATTTTAGTTCTTATGCTGTTGATAGGTTTGTCCAGTCAGTACCCCTCCATAATGTAATGATTTTATTTATTTGTCAATAAATATCTTTCAGTTATGATCCGCATTAATATGTAATAAACAATGTGAAGGAAAAGGAATGGATATTTATCTCCATTGGATTTGCAAGATCAATTGCATATCCAAGGGTTCAACACGGAAACAGATTTCCAGAGTCCAATTTTCATTTAGAGAAGTGTACATAAGAGAAAAAGACATGGACAATCTCAGTCCCTTCTTTCCTTTTCCCTTAACCTTTTCTTTTCTCTCCTCATGCTCCTTTTTGTATGTTCATGTGCCTAGAGTGGGAAGAAGGCGATTACTTACTGTAACCACTCGTCTTTCCTTAAGTGGGTCTGGACTCCTGCCCATACGATGTCATAAGAACAGGCACGTAACGGCGAAGTTGGATGGCTTTGGGGAATTCAACATCCTCAGAATGAATTAGGGTTGCAAATGGGTTGTTTCCCGGCAGCGAATGTGTATGTTAGAAGTCGATTTTTTGGACTGGTTCTCTAGAAATTGATAGCATATTTTGACCACTTTCAACCCTATATCAAGTCCGAAATTGAAAACCACCACAATTTAGCCAGAACTTTCTAAAAAGGTTGTTTGAAGGCCCCAAAAGATTCTTAAGGTGGTTTTACCTTGAAGAAATTTCCACATCTTATTGTTGGACTCCTGCAAGGCCAACCAAAAGCCCAAAAAGAAAAATGTATAAAACAGAAATAAGCGGATGACTTGATGAGGTTTCATAACCCTCCAAAAGCAAAAAAAAAAAAAAAAAAAAAAAAGACCTTCAAAAACCAGTTTAAAGAAATGACTGTGAGTAATGGTCAAGCTTCCCCTTGAACAACCTTAGGAGGGTTTTTGATAAGAAGAACATAATGTTATTGGGATACATATTCAAAGAACTCCATTTTTTGTTTTAGCAAATACGGTGCAATTATATCTAACATTTGGTTATTGGATTTATAAACAACATTCACAATTTTTACCGTGTTACATTGGACAAGAACATGGTGTTCTAGAATCATCTATTCTAAGAACATGTATTTTAAAGTTGAAGAGTGTACCATAGAACCACTGAGGTCTTGAAGCAGCCCTGGATTCTAAGAGCAGAACCACTTATAAGAACATGTATTCTACATACACAATATTCTCTTTATCATATGTTCTCTATGATGTCGGCTAGGGCTGCACACGAGCTGAGTCGAGCTCGAGCTTGCCCAGCTCGAGCTTGACTCGACTCAACGAGCTCGAGCTCGAACTCGACTCGAACTCGAGTCGAGCTGCCTAACACAAGCTCGAGCTCGACTCGTTTATACAAAGTCGAGCTCGAGCTCGACTCGATTAACTCGATTAACTCGTTTAACACCACAAACAAGCTGGGCAAGCTCGAGCTTAATCATGCTTTACTAAAACGTATGAGCAACATTAATACAATTCCAGAACCTGTTTTACATTCACAATTCCAAAAATACAGAACAAACATCAAAAAGGGAAAATCTATATTTAAGTAACTTTTGAATTGGTCACTTAACTTTGGCATTCGTATAATTGAAAGATAAAGCAGATTATCTTGTGATTACAGATGTTTCAATGAAATAAAATTAAGCAGATTATCATCAAAAAACGATGATGGAATCCAATTCCGATCCATTGTTCCTCCCCTCCCAGGAGTCGGTTCCCTCCATTGCCTTCTTCATATTCATCATCATCATCATCTGCAAAATAAAGGATTGATAAATGAATAAGCTGATTGTATGAACATCTAGTTAAAACAAATGTAAGTAGTAGGCAAAGGCTCAAAGAATACTTTATAATGCTAATTGCTAAATCAAGCTTTGCAAGTTGCACACACACACTACACTCGTATGTGGTGAGTTGGACGGTGTAGTTCTCTTGACTGACTTCCCATTTTGACAACTAAGAATATTCCTGCACATATATTTCTGATTTTATATATAATTTTCTGCATATATATATAAGTGGCAACGTATACTTTAATAAACATTCAACAAGAGAAACAGCTGTAACAAGAGAAACAACGAGAGATAGCAAGTCCTTAATTTCCTGAACAAGATCTGGAAAAGACATGAGCTGAAATTATATTACTACCTCAGAGGCGTGCATAATGTCATGGGGGCTGGTTTGTCCTCAAAGTTAACTCAATGTGAAATAAAAAATCACATGAACATGAAGGAAGAAAAAGGAAATGTGGAGCAATGTTTTTCCTGTAAAGATTGGTGAACAAGATTGAAGAAAGAAAAAAAGTGATGGAAGTTGTATGCATCTAAGAATAACTGAACTTAGAACAATACCTAATATTTGGACAAGTTGTATGCATAATATGTTGGAATTGATGTTGAATCATGTCATGCAATCTCACTTTCAGCAGTACCCTACAAAAAAAACCAGTAATAGTTGATAAGTAAACAACTTCTATAACATATAAATGTAAAATAAACATGATAAAACTTAAATATACATGCATTTTGGTACTTACCTTTGGCAATACCGGTACAAGATTCATAGGGTCGCCATATTCTTTTATCCAATCGCCTGCACAAACTAATTCTTCTACTGTCTTTGGGCTCAATGAACTCCTAGATTCATCCACAATTCGACCTCCAGTACTAAAAGCAGATTCAGAGGCAACTGAAGTGATAGGAATACACAATATATCTCTTGCCATCTGTGATCAAATGGGGTATTTCAGTTCTTTATCTTTCCACCAAATTAATATATCAAACGAATCATGAGCGGTAACATCACATTTGACCAATCCATCTTCTAAATACATATCAAGCTCAGACTTTGAAGCTTGAAAATGAACATTAACAGCTTTATTTAAAAAGCTATAAAATCTTATTCTACTTCTATTGGAGTTTCCACATGATGAGTCAGTTCCTCTCACAAAAGTAGTAGAATCACTTTCAACATCTTTATTTGAACCGTCCATTTTTGCAATGTAGTTGTTATAAAGATCTTGCATTGTACTTCTTATTAATGTCATATGTTCTTCTTTTTCTTCTATTTCACAAAAAGTCTTTGAAAAGACAAAGTCTGTTAAACTCAACTTTATCCTTGGATCTAGTATCGATGCAATAGCCATTAATATGTTGCAGGAACTCCAATACTTATCAAAATTTTCTTTCATTTTGAATGTCATTCTCTTCATAAAGCTAGACCCATTTGTAACTGCTTCTTGTAATAATTCTTGAACCTCCCAAATTTTTAAGAAAAATAAGTTTATTGTGGGATACTTCGACCCTGAAAAAAGAACAGAAACATTATAAAATGTTTCAAGAAAAGAACATATTTTTTGTATTCTCTCCCATTCTTCTGCATCCAACAACCAAGTAAAACCAACATCTTCCATAGCATATCTATCAAAAACATGTCTGTGCATAAGTGCAACTTCCAACTTCAAGTAAGTAGAATTCCATCTAGTTGAAACATCTAGCACCAACTTCTTTTTACCATGCATTTCAAATTCATCTACTATAACCTGAAAATTGTGAAGTCTTGATGGGGAACATTTTATGTATTTGACAGCCTCTCTTATCTTACCAAGTTCATCTCTAATTGCAGACAAACCATCTTGCACCATTAGATTTAAAAAATGTGCACAACAACGCACATGAAAAAATTTACCGCCTTGGTATAGACTTACACCACTTTTCTCTAAAATTTCTTTCAATGTTCTTACAAGAACATCATTAGAAGAAGCATTATCAACCGTAATTGAGATGATCTTCTTTTTTATTTCTCATTCTTGAATATTTTTAGCAATCACATTTGCTAGATTCTTCCCTGTATGATTTGGTTCGACTTGGCTAAAACCAATTATACGCTTTTGAAGTGTCCAAGAATGATCTATGAAGTGAGCTGTAATGGAAATATATCCAATTTGTTGGTTAGACGTCAACATATCTGTTGTCAAAGCAACGGAAGGAACTCCTTTAAAATATTCCTTCAATTTCTTTTTTTCGACCTCGTATAATTTTGTGACATCTCTTTTCATTGTTGACCTTGAAATGGGTACCCAATTTGGAAAAACAACCTTCATTAAAAATCTAAACCAGCAATGTTCAACCATATTGAATGGATACTCATGACAAACTACCATCTTTGCTATTATTTCTCTTATCTTTTCAGGATCAAGTTTGGCACCCTTACTCATTACTTCCTTTGTAAGGCCTGAAACTTCACTAATCCCAAAGTTCAAAGTATTTTGACTCAAATTACCAGAACGCATAAGACATTTATGTCTTTTCATTGATGATGTACTCCCTCCAAAACTTATAACAAATGTTGTTTTATAATACTTGCATCTACCTTTTTTGACACCACCTATAGTTACTTCTTCAAAATCATTCCAAACTGAAGAAGTTCTTGCCCTTTGTCTTTTCATAACACCCACAGTTACATCCTCATTTTCAACAAACATTATATTAGTAGGATCTAAACTGTCATGAGCTATAGGCTGTTGTGTAGAGCTTCCTACATTATGTGGTTCTGTTGAACCTGCTCCTGAACTGCATATTACTTGTTTGTCTTTACTAATAGTATTTTCTATCGGTGAAGACATTCTTCTTCCGTAGATAAAAGGACTAATCTGAAATACAATAAACCTACAGTTAATCTAAAATAAGAAGGAATTAAAGACATGCAACCAACAACAATGCACAAACATAAAATAAGAAAATACATAACAAAGGATGATATGCATCTGGACTAGGATAGGCAATTTTGTAATAGCTCAATCGAGATCTGTAGCATGATAAATGATATGCAAATATTTTGTAAAATAAAGGTTGTCTGGGGTTGGAAAATAAACTGCAGTGTGAAAGAGATCACAAGTTCACTGCTCCTTATATAATCCAGTGAAGGAGGTCTTCCAAAGTTGTATGGAAGATATCTATTAACATGTAAAGGTCCAACGAATTAATCATGTGCAGATATGTTTGACCTATTCCTACACCAGGTTGGCATAAAAAATCGAACTTTTCAGCAAGGAACCCCAAAACAAAAATGATGAATGAACTAATACTTGAAGCAAGATTAAACCCTTAAACATATTGATAGTAGCAACCCTTAAACAGATTGACAGTATGCAATGGAAAAAAGGAAGGATACGAGCAAAAAACAAAAAGATTCACAGAGAGTATTTTCAGAGAAAATTGAAGCTACAAGCACCATCATTTATTACTATAAGCTATCAAGTACCTGAGCTGCCAAACTCGCCAATATCAATTCGCTCCACTTCAACCTGCCACAGAAAAGAAATAAAATGAAACATAAATATAATCACATTATTCATATCCAAAGACGATACCAAAAGTAAGAGAAGAACAGCACAGAGCTAGTGAAGCAACTATTAAGGAATTGAAAAATGAGAAAGGTCTGCTGAAAGGAAGAACGGCCTTATCCTCATTGGTTGAAGAGAGAAATAAAGACACACACATATGAAAATGGACAGACATCGATAACATGTTCAAAAGAAATGGACCAAAATATAAGAGACAAGTTCGAGTAATATTTGCAGGATATGAAACAAAGAATACTCGGTAACAAACAACTCAGCAAATCAAATGCCTAAACTCCTAAGCAAAATCAGGTGGTATACTGTTATTGGAATGGAAAACTGAAGGAAACATGGTTATTTATGCTGCTAAGGTAAATACCGGTTCTCTAATCTCGGTCTGAGCGAATCAGGAAAGGACTGAAAACTATATGCACCAAGCTATTTTCAACTAAATGTGGTGAATAGCGTTCTTAAAGGAGCATCCTAAACTCACCATCACGTTTATCTGCACATGGGTGCTCATCTCTTCGCTTAATGACAAAAAATGAAGAAGACTATGATGTCAACCAAAGTGTGGGAACACGGCATCAAACAGGGAGAGCAACCCCTCAAAAGCAAGATTAAACCCTTAAACAGATTGACAGTAGCAACATACCTCTTCTAAAGCTGACCTAAACCAAGATATGAACAACAAGGAGAATAAAGGAAGGTTGAATGGGTACCTTACCTGAGGTCAATGCGGGAGAAGAAAGCACGCCTGTGAGGAAATGCAGACAGTGGGTGTGGGGCTGTCGACCTGTCGTTCCCGTGCTTGTGCAGACCCTGCGAAGGTGAGCCTGTGAGGATGAGGTGTCACGGACTCACGAAAGTTTAAGAGAGAGAGAGAGAGGCAAAGAAAGAGCACATGAAAAAGAGGGGAACATACCTGGTGTGGACTGTCGTGGGGACTGGGGAGCCTAAACGAAAACACAGACGGCAGGCCGGACGGTGGACAGGCGGTGGCGGTCTGGCGAGTGGCGACAGGCGGAGTCGCGGAGCGGCGGAGAGGAGAGGGAAAAAATACATCTAAAGTTCAGATGTATCTACTTACCTATGCAGCTACTTTATCACTGCAATTATCTAATTATACTGCGTTAACTTGGAGCTCCACCCAGGATAATACTGTTGTCAGGATATTTGGTAATCATATTTGCCTGTAATCTATGTGGTCATTGTTCATGTTTCTCATTGTTGAAGCCTCTCCTGGTGCCATCTTTGTTGCTTTGTGTAGATACATGTTTCACTGACTTCTTGGATTCTATTTTTCAGTTTCGTTGTCCTCTAGATTCTAATGGTTGCTTTTATGTCTGTCATCTATCTGTACTAAAAGGGCGTTTGTGTTTCTTGAATAAAAGTGAATAATGATTTTTCATTGGGTATGTTAATTGAAGTAACTGAAGGCGATCGGTGTTGCTATTGCATAGCCCTTTGAGGTTATTATCAGTCGTAGGCAAGAACTTCATCCTTATGTTGTGTTGGTTGTCCATTAGCCATCATTTCTATTTTGGCATAGTATGAAGAAAAAAATCCCAGATCACATATTTATTAACTTTTAAAAAATACAATCGATGGAAACGTATTTGTATACATCAGTACCTTGTTCTGATGCAACACCCAAAGTGAAAATAAAAGGAAAAATTAATCATTTTTTTATTTTGGATGGTCCAGTAAAGAAGCTTTCCATTAACCGCAAATGTGGATGATGTGTTTTTGTGGTAAAAATAATTCATATGAATATCAATGAAATGTGTAAGTTGCTTCCAAAAGAGTTGTTACACAATGAGATTGACTCACTTCTTCAATAATCACATGCGCAGGTCAACATTGATCTGATTCAATGCGATATCCATCACTTAGAGTGGCGAGGTATTGTTACTTTGGTCACCTGTCATGGTTTACCTTTTAATAATTTGCTGATTAGCTTTATCCTTACTATCTCTTTGATGTTTGGGATGAATGTTTTAGCTTCTCTTTATTTTGCAGGGTATTCTCATAAATTTATGCTCTAAAAGCATAAGTTGTAGGGAGAACTTACTAAACAATTGCTAAATTACTTCATGGTGATTGTTAGGGTAAGGTGTTGGCTAAGTACTTTGGAAATCGCCAAGAACAAAGAATTCAGGAATTTTATTAACATCCTTGAGAGAGTCTACCAAATTAGACTTGTTCCTATGAGCATGCACATGCATGTGCTTGTTTACTAACTTGTATTCTGATTTTTATGCCCTTTTCACCTCAAATGGATCTCTCTCTCTCTCTCTTTTTCTCCAGTTTGCTTTAATGCATGCATTATGTTATATATCACCCATGTAGATAAGCCTTAGTAGTGCTATAAGGATGGCGGTTCTTTGCTTGTCCTTTTTGGAAAATTCCTCAATAGGGTCTAGTTTTCTAGGGATTCTGAAACTGCATACAGTGTCCCTCATTTTGGCCTCATGTTTTGTCTGAGCAGCTTATATGCATTAGCTTGCTGTGGTAGGTCAGTTGCTGCTTTTGCTTGCTTTCTAAAACCAGTTTTTGTGAACTTTCAGGTCCAGTGGTTAGTACTGTTGTCATGAATCCACCATTCGGGACTCGGAAAAAGGTTTCAGACATGGATTTCCTACTCAAGGCTTTGAAGGTGGCACTGGTCCATTTTTCTTTTACTTTCTTCTTACTGCTCAACCTTATGTTAACCCTGTTTTATCTTGACAGGTTGCTTCCGATGCAGTCTATTCACTACATAAAACCTCTACAAGAGATGTATGTTTCCTTCCTTTACTAAATCGACAATGGAGTTAAAATTATGAGAATACCTCACCAAGCATGCATTTGGTTCAGTTGACCATTTCTGATCAGAAAAATTTCTAGGATCATGTCATGCTGGTTAAGGTCAAATTCCTGATATAGATAATAGTTTTTATGTGATCGTGTCAGTTTGGCAATGTATATTGCTTGGATACAGTTTGTTTGATTCCACAAGTGTACATTATTGTAATTCCTTGCATATTACCTGATAAAGACATGCATACATATTAAGTTTGGTAAATATGTACTTGTGGAGTATGACATAGACTATTCTGTTAATTGGTGTTGATGATAGTGGCTGACACATGTATTGTCTGACAAAATGAACATGTACATATAGTACTTGGTGCAAAAGACTTGCAAAGGTACTTATTGAGCACATGGGCAGTTTCCATGACATTCGATGCCCAATGGATGATTGTTTTTTTAACATCCATGGTGCATGGATATTGATTGCATCATTCCTTTTAACAATAAGCACATTACAATTTTAAGGCTCTATCGTCGATGTTTTTCTTTTTTGGGTGCACTTCATTTAATGACTTGGGTAGAGTGTAACTGTGTGCATGCAGTTCATCCTTTCCAATTTCTCATGTATCTCTCTGTTTGGTGCAGCATATCAAGAGGGCGGCCCTGAGGGATTTTAATGCTACCAGTGCTGAGGTGTTGTGTGAGGTAATTAGGAGATTATGAACTATGAATTGTGGATTTTTTACTTTCACCATGTAGTTTCATTCTTGAATGCTTGAGGTGGAATATTTATGCTTTCAGTTGGTTGAATAAGCTCGTCAAATTCATGAAAAGAGAAAAACGAATGTTGTTTAAAGAAACTAACAACATCCTACCAGGCATTGGAAATATCCGAAGAGATCTGGAGGTTCCTTTCAGAGGGAAAAGAGTTTTATAAAATATGTTTGTGAAAATTTACCTTATCTATACCATCAATTTGCGCTTTTACAGGATATGAGCTTTGTTTCCAACTTCTGAAATCACAATATGCTGCTGTTTGTTTTGAAACCTTCTTTTCTTTATTCCGCCTTTCCTACCATAGATGAGACTACTTGGAACTGGCTTTTTTGAGCGGCTTCTATAGTAGTATTGCTTGCTAAATATTGCGAAAACCAATGGAAAATAAGCAATCTTGTATACTCCCTAAACGATCATTTTTTATTTCTTTTCATGGTTATTTTGTTTATGCTTCCTTGCCTTGTATTTTTTTCAGTGCATGCACTCAGGAGATTTTCGTTTCGGGCCTACCTTAAAAGAGGAACCACCATTTCTGATTTTTTTTAGTAGAGCCATATTTTTCATGCGAACTATCAAATAAGGGCCTGGAGTGAATATTCGTTAACCTGAAAAAGAAAACTCTTACCTGAAGCGATAAGAATGTCATCTAGTTATAGAGGGTAATATTGAAAAGTTTGCAGCTAATATTTTCCTCTCTCTGTTCTTTTAGTTAATGGAGATTCACTTTGAGCAGAAAGGTGGAACCCAATACATAGAAATTTTCGTAAATGTTTTTGTTGGTTGATTCTTTATGAGATCACTTCAGTTTATTCTTGATTTGCAGCTTCGGTTCGATGTGCCTCAAATGTACAAATTTCACAAAAAGAAAGAAGTTGATATTGCTGTTGACTTGTGGCGCTTCACACCATAGAAATGATGTCCAGCAATTATGATGATGAGGATGGGAGCCCTCTCTCCCAGCAGAATTGCACCGGAATTATGAAGATTAGCAAATTTGACAATTCTTCCAGGCTTTTATGCTGATATCTTGAATGCATGGAGGCAATGACCTCTGCCATTCCTTAGTAACTGATAATTGACAATGATCTTAGCTTGACTGTGAAGTAGGCTTTTATGAATGATGGGGATAAAGAGAATAGTTTCTTCGCATTTTTTGGTCATTCTTTTAGAACGAGTGATGTCATAAACTTGAGTTTACCAGTGGAGCTGACTCCAGCCGATACTAAATTTTTAAAATTCGATCTTATAGTTGGAATACTGATGATGGATTTAAGGAGCTAATCATATCTAGCTGATATAAGCTGACCTAAGTTGATTATTGTGTGCCCGCATTCATTTGTGTTTGTGGGTGTGTTGAGGACACATGCTCTTGTGGGCGATTGGGTTTTGACTCTGGTGGTTTTAGGACCTTGGCATAGAGGGTGGGCCAAGGGCCAGCTATCAATGTTGGTCCAGAGTTGGGCCTGGGTCAGGTCTAGACCCACCCTGCCTAGTTGGTCGCCCAAGCTCGGCGGTTAAGCCGGTCAAAAATCAAGTCAGCTGGCCCTCATCCATTCCGTTGTCCTACTTTACAAGCAGCACCTCTGCATTATAGATATTACTATTCAATTTTCAATCTTATACGTTCTTGCCAGGTTCTAAATCGACTAAGAAAGTAAGTTTGAACTCCATTCATAAGTCAAATAATTTCTTAATTCTTACGGAAGCTCTGATCTCCTTATTAAAATTTATTCAATCTACTTAACTGATGGTTCATAAGATGTCGACATATAAAATAAGTACGCCGTGAGGGTTTTATACCCACTGATTATAGGCAAATCTGGTAAGCGATCTTTACCAAATCGAACTTAATGTGGTCAAGCTTGGCTTGATCGCTTTAATAATTTAGCAAAGCCCAGTTGAGTTCAAACTCGCAAATGAACTGAATTAGATCAATAGATCGAGCTTGAACTGACTAATTCCGTGCGAACTACACTGTTCAAGGGCTAAAAGCATCAGCGAAATTTGAACCATAGTTATCTTATTAATTTGAATTCTAAGTTCGAGTTATAAGCTTGTCTGTTGATCTAAGCTCACGACAACAGCATCTTCATCGCCGCCTCCTGGCGCCTTGTTAGAGGGTGATGGCGACGAAGACCGGTGGAGTGTATCATCCATCTTCTCCCTCCCACCCACAACTTTACCACCACGAGGTGCCGATGGAATAACTAGCATGTAGCCCATAGAATAAAAAAAAATCTCCTTTTAAAAATTTTCTTATGATACACGCTTATAAATAAATCATTATTTTCTATATTATCCACGAGACCAAGGTTAGATTTTTTTTTGAATTTTTAATAATTTTCTGACTTTCTTATAAAATAATCTTTAATTGTAACGAAAGGAAAAGCGATTCGATCTGCTCAATCTCCCATTTTTTCCAATCCGATTCGAGCGAGACAATCTTTTCCTTCCTTTCATGGGGATGTGGGTTTCAGAACACTAGTTTTTCCCTCCCAAGGAGTCTTTCAAGGAGGCTACGAGATTCACGCTGTACTGAAGCATAGGTCAACGAAGTGTTGAAAATGCTTCTCTTCCTTCTTCCCAAGAAAAAGCAAGATGCTGTGTCCCTGATTAGAAGAAATGGAACAACAACCCCAAGAGATCTATAAAATTTTCTCATAAACTGAAATTAGATTTTTTTTTTTTTAAATTGGTTTCTCTCTCTGGTGACAGTCTGTTTATATTTGATTTGGAGGTCAGGAGATCGAATCCCTTAGAAACCAACGAGAAATTAATATCAGAAAGTGAATTTATCTAATAAAATGAGTTCATAGAATCCTGAGCCTTCACCAATAATTTATTGATGAGAGTGACAAACTGCTACATTTTTTTTCAGCCTTCCCAATCCTAGAAGGCTTTTTAAAGTGTTGTCACAAAAAACGCCGTTATTTAAAAAAAAATATGTATTTAACGCCAAAAACAATTCTACCGTATAATACCCATCTTATTCCCATTTAAAAAAAAAACGTAAAAAAACAAAAAACACGTATAATACCCGTTAAATACCCATATAATACCCGTATTATACGTTATTTTCCCATTTTTTACCGTTATTTTCCCGTTTTTTGAGTTTTTATTAATTATTAATTTTTATAATTAAAAATTTTATATCTCGGGACGGGTATTAAACGGCGAGGAAAAAAACGAGTATAATACGACAAAGTTTTATATCTCGGGAATAAAATGGGAAAAGTTCGGCAAATTTTTTTAAAAAATTAAACATTTAATACATCTTAAAAATTATAAAAATTAATAATTAATAAAAAACAGAAAAAAGGGAAAATAACGGTAAAAAACGGGAAAATAACGTATAATACGGGTATTATATGGGTGTTTAACGGATATTATACGCGTTTTTTGTTTTTTTACATTTTTTTTAAAAAATGGGAATAAGACGGGTATTATACGGCAGAATTGTTTTTGGCATTAAATACGCATTTTTTTTAAAATAACAGTGTTGCCGTGAACTCTGCTTGTGCTTGACTGCGGATTAAGTTTTGGAGCTAAGACTTGCTTGGCTTGGCCTCACGAGGCAAACTGATCCCAAAAAAGTTTAATTTATTTTGCTTCCGAAGTAGTCGGAAGGACACGGTGCTTTCGAGACCTGTGACAACTTTATATTTGAGAGCGCATAAAAGCTGTTGCAACACCAATTTTTTTGTCCATGCCCCATTTTTTCGGAACCGTTCCATCTAAACTAGCACGATCCCCTTCACGCAAATGCAGGCCACCGCCACCTTGATAGTCTGAAGCGTGGAGTTTCATAAATAGTTCTATACTAACGTTAAGAACGGATCCTTCTTTGCTCTTTCAAGAACAAGAACAAGAAACCCTTTAAAGGGAACGTCTCCTCCATTCAGTTCTTGAACTATTATTCTCCAAATTGTCAAACCTTATGCTTTCATTTAAACTAAAAATGAGAAGAATTATCTCTCAACATTGTCACAAAAAACAGGGACGGGTATTAAACGGCGAGGAAAAAAACAGGTATAATACGGCAAACTTTTATATCTCGGAAATAAAACGGGAAAAGTTCGGCAATTTTTTTTAAAAAATTAAACATTTAGTACATCTTAAAAATTATAAAAAATAATAATTAATAAAAAAACCGTAAAAAAAGGGAAAATAACGGGAAAATAACGTATAATATGGGTATTATATGCGTTTTTTGTTTTTTGATTTTTTTTTTTAAAAACGTGAATAAGACGGGTATTATACGGCAGAATTGTTTTTGGCGCTAAATACGCATTTTTTTAAAATAACGGCGTTTTTTGTAGTCTATTTAACGGGTATTATACGCGTTTTTTGTTTTTTTACTTTTTTTTTAAATGGGAATAAGACGGGTATTATACGGCAGAATTGTTTTTGGCGTTAAATACTCATTTTTTTTAAAATAATGGCTGTACCTCGCGATAGTGGAATCAACCAGGCACCCTTCCAAATGAAGTCGTCCCCTCTGGCTGTTAGGAACAAGAAAGGAAAATACTGTAAAGCCACAAATTAATACATATTCAGAAAGGGGAGCAGGAGGTTAAATTGTTAAAGTTTATGCAATTCTTGATTCATAACAAGGCTTCCCTAATCGGTAACTCCACTATTTGTATGTGCCATTCTTTAATACCATTGATGGTTTGATGCCGTGAACTCTGCTTGTGGTTGACTGCGGATTAAGTTTTGGAGCTAAGACTTGCTTGGCTTGGCCTCACGAGGCAAACTGATCCCAAAAAAGCTTAATTTATTTTGCTTCCGAATTTGTCGGAAGGACACGGTGCTTTCGAGACCTGTGACAACTTTATATTTGAGAGCACATAAAAGCTGTTGCAACACCAATTTTTTTGTCCATGCCCCATTTTTTCGTGAACAACAGAGTATTTCATTTTCAAAAAGGCTAAGAACTATGACAACCAACTATTTAACAACCCTTTAAAGGTCTCTCATAATTTTTAATATGGGAGTAAGCTTTTCAAATTGTAGCGTGACAATCTATCATCTTAAGGCACACATGCCTGCACGTGTGAGATCATGGGTTCAATCATCGACCAGGCTCTAATACAATTGTAACGATAGAACCCACTCTCACACTGGGCTCGGGTTTGTGGTCTAGCGGATTTCAACCCACCCCTTAACAGATTCAGTTATAATTCTAAAAAGGTTAGGAAACAAAACAATCAACCACTTAATTCACTTTATAAACATTTAAAGATCGATCACAATTTTCAATACAAGGCTAAAAACTTCTTAAAGTGAGGTATTATACCTAACCTTCCAAACACATTTCAATTTGGAGGGCATGATAGGTTGAGGGCACAGAAGATAGACTCTAATAAAAATTAGGTTCAGTGTCCTCTTCATTTAATGTCACAATATAAGATGCTTAGGCCTTCAAGGTGAAAGAAAAGTGTCCTTAAGTACTACTGCCTTCACTCTTGAATTTGTTCTTAAGCCAAAGAGAATAGTCTCGTTAGGTGACCTCACATGTCATCACATGAATGGTTCTTTTCCTCGTTTTCTCATTTCTTTTTTGTTTATTTTTTACGTTATAGGTACATATCCTTTAAAATATGTTGATGACCAATATAAAATCATCAGGTATCTTCACCAATCCTTTTTCCGTAATTTATTAACATCTTATTTTATTATGCCATTTGGGTTAGATGGCAATGGGAATCTTTGTTATTATGCAGAGAGTTGGGTGTACACTGTTTATTTCTTCTCCAAATAATTTATTACTTTTTCCTTCAAAATAATTATAGTTTTTAATATTTTATTGTTTTAAAAGTGAGCCTAAGTCAGAAGGCCTCCCACTTGAGAGTTCCCAAGGGAGGATTCCCGTTGAAGGTACACATGGGAGCATGGGAGGTGGATGGGTTTGGGTATGATCAGATGTCAGCCCATACTGAATCCGATAAAGTTCGAGTTGTTGGTATGCAAAGAAGGAGATCCAATAAATTATTGGAGCAGAAACCACTCCGGTTAATAAAACGGACACCAGGTATGGTTTTCCTTACTGAAACCTGGTATGACCTTTTATATAAACAAATCCGAGCCGTTTCCGATCCAAGTCTGAGCCAATCCAAACTTAGCAGGGATCCAGTTATCTCTGGACATTCTCAGGCATGTCTGCAGGAAGGAAGAAAAAATACTATAACATCCCATGCATGAGAATGACTTGGAATATTTTTCATCTTCAATAGAAGAGAGAGAGAGAGAGAGAGAGAGAGAGAGAGAGAGAGAGAGTACTTACATGTCTAAACGGCGCCTAAACCTAATTAATATATCTCATGTTGATAACACTCTAAAGTACCCAACAAAGGCAAGTTGAGATCCATCAAGACTAAATGTATGTAGAGTCCAATTCAGTATCTCATGTCTAGATGTACTAGTTGACATGCAATGTAGACTCAACCACTCAAGGGCAGAGCGAGAATTTTTTTCAAGGGCGGGCCAAACAGTCTAACATTTGAATCCGGGTGGGGCCAAAGTGAACCTGAATCCAAATAATACATTGAGCAACTAAAAATATTCAATTTTTTCAATGTATTTTTTTTTTCAATTACCCTGGGTTTCAATAAAAATTAATCTTGAAATATGTATCGAAATTTAACATAAAAAATCATACCTATACAACAGATAAAATATACATGCAACTTTCACCTTTAGCAAAAATAACGTTACAAAGCGCATAGACATCGTTAAGTTATATCTAAATCATAGTTTGGAGGATATGAAATCCATAAGGTGATGTGCTAAGTGAAAGGAAGGAAGTATGTTAACATAAAAAATTATGAAGTGGGAAGAGAGACATGCTCAAGAGTTAACGGCTATACGAGGACAAATAAGAAAATAATATCGGCGAAAATGGTGCATGCAAACGAATAGAAAACTGTACACACACACACACAAAATATAATAATAAAATTGTTTGTCTATATTCATGTAGAGAAGATTTTTAATAAATTATATGAATAGCATTGCTTGTTTATATATTAAGGATAGAGGAAACGAGGTTCTCATCAATAAAAAAAAATGTTCCCCAAAACTTTCACCTCGAGAAAAAGGAAGGTGTTTCCAGCTTCCAAAAATTTTTTTGATAAGTGTGCTTCTTCTTATTCTTCTTCTTCTAATTCTACAAGTCTCCATGTGTGCATATGTCCGTGAAATATAGAATAAATTTTTAGTCTGAAAACACGACCTAATTTTTCTCAAGTCCTCAATACTAGTGCAGACAGTATGGTATATATATATATATATATATATATATATAGAGAGAGAGAGAGAGAGAAGGGTAGAAAAAAATAGTTGGTTTATGTGGTAAATTATTAACAACAGTATGTCATACTTCATATGAATGGCAATAAGATCCAGACATTGCACAAGAGCTCGAAAAGCAATTCACAGATATAAGGTCACGCATTTTTCAATGCTTTGAAGAATTAAAACGCTTTTGCTATTTTGTATATTTACTTATGCATAAATTCTAAAGAGTAATAAGAAATTGGCAATTAAATTAATGAGCAAACAAGTGGGCTGGGTCAAAGTAGGGCCAGTGGCATGGTCATGAGCATATGGGTGGACTGTCTTTGGGCCTCCACAAAGAGGGAAGGTGAGGGGTTGAAATCACAGTCATGATGGATGGACATGATTAAACCCCCATACAACTAGAGGATTTTCCTGTCCTATATATATATATATATATATATATATATATATATATATATATAGTGTCTAACGGTTACCAAACTCTTTGCTGACCATTTTAAGTTTGGCTTTGACAAACATAATTGTTTGTGTGGGAGCAAAATATCCAAAAGCATAGGACTCAGAAAAATCATTGCAGTCTTGTGTGTAAATTCAAATTTTATAAGGTTCATAAATTACTACTCTTAGTCTTTTTGAGTCATAAAATTCGATTTAGACAATTAGAAACATGAACTAGATAGATCCTAACTTTCACAATGAATAAAAAAAGAAAAAACTCAAAAAGACAGGGTCACAGGATTGTGTGAATTGGTAGAGATCAGAATCTCTACATATAGATCCTGGAAGATGTTCAAAGGGTTTGTTCTTGCGGAACAAGAATAATGATTTTTTTTAATTCATTATACAAATCAATGCATGCGAATAATTTATTTTCCGGAGCTCTTATAGTTTATCCTATATGTCAGAAAAATATGATCAAAGGCATATTCGGTGTGGAGAGAAGAACATGTCACACTTGAATGTTGTTTTGATTATCCGATTGTCTGGGTAGACGGCTGGGATGAGTGCAGACCAGCCATCTTCTC
>JAANDH010001087.1:3768-38853 GCA_011799765.1 Nymphaea thermarum
TTTGAAAATTTGCCCGTATCGTGCGATACGGGGCGTATCGCCCCGTATCGTACGATACGGGACCTGTATCGCACGATACGTGCGATACAGGTACGATACACCCCCTTTTTACGATACGGGGGGTGTATCGTACCGTAAATCGAAAACGGTACGATACGTATCGTACGATACGGGGTCGTATCGTACGATACGTACAACAACAACTTCTTAATCAACTGGAACGGGAGATGGCCAAGCCGCTCGTGCCATCGCATGATGGTAGATCTGTCCTCCACACCTGACAACTGTCCACTAGTAGCTGAAATGAGAGCAGAAGCAACCTGCACAGGCAGTCTGTAGAGTCCATCACTAACCGAACCAATCTCAATCTTCGTCCCCGTCACCAAGTCCTGCAGAAAACACCGATCAGCAGAGAAGATTAGATTGCAATTGAGTTCTTTGGTAATACTGCTGACAGATAACAGATTCACCGGAATATTGGGAACATGAAGAGCATTATAAAGAAGATATTTATTCAACAAGGACAAACTCCCTTTTCTAGCCACAGAAATAGAAGACCCATCAGCCATAGCCACGCGTTGCTGCCCGGAAGACAATTTGTATTCTTGAAACATCTTAGGATCCCCTGTCATATGATGCGTAGCTCCGCTATTAACAATCCAATCCCCGACCTTGGGAGACATCTCTTCAGCCATCACGATCACCAAAGAGAGACAAAGAAAAAATAGCACCGGGAAACCCTTCACCGGCACAAGAGACAACAACGGTGGAAGAAGGCTTGACAGCAACGGAAGAACGACGGCGCCGCAGGTCACGAGCGGCGCGGAACAACGATGAACACCAACGGATCCTTGGATAGAATCACAAGAACGAGAGAAAAATCAAGTTCTATCAAGAAATGAATGATAAAGAGAGAGATGTAATATCTTCACCGGATTCCCAATCAACCCCAAGAGTGAACAGAATGTCGATTGGGGGAAACAATCGTCGATGTCGCTCGACGGAAGCGATGCCTACTCTCTCTTGGGCTGCAATCTCCCACGGGTAGAGGTTACACCACACGTTCTCCTTGCTGGAATCAAGATTCAAGAGGCAAAACCAGCAAGTATCAAGGTATAGAAGTGAATAGGAAATCAACTTCGAGATGAGGAAAGCCTTCACCCGTAAGACCAATTTAACCCCGGTCTTTTATAAGGAAAGGGGGATGCGATCGCCGGAGCGCCGGCGGACGTTGAGGCAATCCTCAAGTTACGTTTCTCTCCTCCTTCACGTCCTCTATCAAGACACGGACCAGCCACCTCTTCTCGCACGATGGGTGCCAAAGAACAAACAAGAAGATGGAATCAAGGATCAACCAAGCAAGATATTGCAGATTAGAGGCGGATGCACTTCACCGGATTTGCAAAAGACCCCTAGGAAATGACGTGAATAGGGGGAGGCAAGCTTAGGAAGCGCCTAAGCACGCATATCTTCCTTCTTCTCCGGGAAACAAGTCGACGGCACAAGGGACACTGGTGACGGCGACAACACAAGGGCGACGGCGCAGGGGCGACGGTGCAAAAGGTGACACTGGCGGTGGCAAAAACGGCGACGGTGATATTGGGTGCAGCGGCGGTGTCAATAGCAGCGTCAATGGGTGCAGCTGCGGCGACAGCAGCGGTGGTGGCAGCGGCGGCAATTGTGGTGGCGGTAGTTGTAAATCAGGCCCAAAGAAGCAACCTTTTCAAGTAAATCAGCCTTGAAGCAAGAGGTGAATAAGAACTTAAATTAATCACACAAAGATATACAAGAAGTAGGCTAAAAAGCCATGCTTAAAACAATGGAATAGCTGCCCTATTTATAGAGGAGAGGGCCGAAGAGAAGAAGGAGGAGGCAGTCCCAACGGCTAGAAATCTAGCCGTTGGGACTAGTCTCCCTCTATGAAAAATAGAAAAAGGAGAGGGGTAAAAGGGGAAAAACAGAAAATAATGCATAAAGAAAAAATACATAAAGAAAGTGAAAATTACATAGGTGTCCTAAGTACCCAAAATATAAAATATATATATATATATAAAGCATATATTAGATGACTAATATATGTGATATATACAAATATATATATGTATACATATGGGATACATACATTCTAACACCCCCCCTCAAACTTACGGTGTGATAACCGAAAGTTTGCCAAGGAGAAAATTAAATCTGGTAGCAGCAAGAGCTTTAGTGAAGAAATCGCCAAGTTGATACTCTGATTGGACATAGGAGAGATCTATGTTTTTCTGAAGGAACTCTTCACGAACATAATGGTAGTCCATCTCTATATGCTTTGTTCTTTCATGAAATGTGTGATTGCTAGCAATATAGATGGCACTTTTGTTGTCGCAACAAAGCTTGACAGGATTCGTAATATGAATTCCCATATCTTTCAGTAAGCTTTTGAGCCACACTATCTCCATTGTTGTAGTTGCCATTGCTCGATATTCAGCTTCTGTTGATGATAGCGATACCTTATTCTGTTTCTTGCATCGCCAGGAAATTAAGGAGTCACTTAAAAACACACAAAAACCAGTGGTGGAGTGCCTATTATTGGGATCTCCACCCCAATCAGCATCTGTATACGCAACTAATTCTAATATAGAAGAAGAAGACAGAAATAGTCCTTTGTTGATAGTGTTTTTCACATAACGGACAATCCGCATTGCCGCTCCCATATGCACTGAGGTGGGTCTTTGTTGAAATTGGCTTATCACATGCACAACATGAGCAATGTCAGGTCTGGTGATGGAGAGATAAGAGAGAGCGCCAACTATTTGCCGAAAAGGAGTGGGATTCTCCAATATCTCTCTATCATCAATTTTCATTTTTACTCCCTGTGCTGCTGGAGTATCCACAACTTTGTCATCTGAGATACCTGTTCTGTCAACTAATTCACTAGCAAACTTCATTTGAGAAGAAGATAACCTTGTTTGCTATAAGCAACTTCAATTCCAAGAAAATAAGTTAGTCTTTCCAAATCAGTCATTTGAAAACATTTGCTAAGAAAGTGTTTTACCTCTATAATCCCTTCATCATCACTCCCAATAATAACCATATCATCAACATACAGTAATAAAACAATTACACCTACGGAGGTAGTTTTTACAAACATGGCAGTATCAGAGTAGCAAAATTTAAAACCTTTATTAAACATGACACTACTAAACTTGTCAAACCAGGCTTTGGGAGCTTGTTTCAAACCATAAAGAGCTTTCTTAAGGCGTAAAACTTTGTTTTGGGGTAGATCAAAACCAGGGGGAGCACTCATGAAAACTTCTTCTTGTAGGTGACCATTTAAGAAAGCATTTTTAACATCCATTTGAAAAATAGTCCCGTGAGAATCCAAGTTAGTTGGTGAGCAACACGTTGTCAGATTTATCGTTGGGCTTAGGCTTCAGCCCTAAATCCTCTCTTACGCGTCTCAAGAGATTCTTGTATTCTCGGTACTAGCCTAGCCCACCATAGACCTACCTTGTAGTTAGGCTTCCCATATCTTCTCCTAAACCCACGGACTAAGCCTACCCCAGCCCGTGAGCCCACTTGACTAGACCGACTCACCCATAGAGCCCCATCTCACCGAGCTCACCCCAAGCCTTAGTTAGGTTTAGGCTTCACCGGCCGTTCTCGACCCCATCCCCAGCCATCCGGAGGTAGGCAGGTCGGCGTGGTCGCTCCCGTGACTTCAGCCCCCCTCGGCAGCGTCGTCGGCAGCGGCAGCATCGTCCTCGACAGCAGTTTCGGCAGCTTCACCGGCAGCCTCGGCAGCAGCAGCAGCGCAGCGTCTTCGGCAGCTCTCGACAACACCAGGCCGTGCCCTCGTAGCGCTCCCGGCAGCGCCCTCAGCGACAGCCCTCGGCCTCGCCGGTCGCCTCGACTACAGCCCGCGGCATTCCAGCCGCGCTCTCCGGCGATCGGCAACTCTCTACGCCTCCGGCCAGCGGCCGGCACTTCTCGCCTCAACTCCTTGGAGGCCCTTCTCAGCCGGCGTTCTCCACAGTGAACTGCAAATACCCGTGGGCCAGGCTTTCGTCCCGGGGCCATTATCCGGCTTCGCCAAGGCTCGTCCTTGGCCGGTATCGTCTCCTCTTCCCCCTTGTAGCTTCGGGAGGGAGTTTTAGCTTGTCCTTTAGGAGCTTGCATTCAGTTTGCTTTCCTTTATAGTTTTAGCCGGACTTAGTCCTTGTCTCCACCGTGGTACCTCGGCGGCTCAAGGCCAAAGACACGACCACAAGAGACGTGGCCTACCTACTTGGGTTTGGGCATGGTTTGGACGTTAGAATGGCTTGCATGGTTTGTGAGTGAGGTTTGAGAGTCATCGCTTGTATCGCTCACGTTTGTAAAGCCTTGTCCCATTGAGGTAAGTTGGCCATAGTTAGGAAAAGGAAAGGGACCACCCGCTCACCATACCGACCTAAGGGAATTTGCGCCGGGGATTGTCTGGCCGGGTAGATCTCTTGTGTAACTTGTTAGGATTTTTGGTTTTAGAAGTCGTCCCCAAGAAGGTCTTGGGAACTAGGCTCGGATTGGTTCGCACTTTCAAGCCCGCAACCGACCGGGGTCCTAACAATTACCCTAAAGCTAAGATCTCCTTGAGGAATCCTAAACCAAAAACCTAAACAAGAACGAGAGAAAAATCAAGTTCTATCAAGAAAGGAACGATAAAGAGAGAGAGGTAATATCTTCACCGGATTCCCAATCAACCCCAAGAGTGAACAGAATGTCGATTGGGGGAAACAATCGTCGATGTCGCTCGACGGAAGCGATGCCTACTCTCTCTTGGGCTGCAATCTCCCACGGGTAGAGGTTGCACCACACAAGATTCAAGAGGCAAAACCAGCAAGTATCAAGGTATAGAAGTGAATAGAAAATCAACTTCGAGATGAGGAAAGCCTTCACCCGTAAGACCAATTTAACCCCGGTCTTTTGTAAGGAAAGGGGGATGCGATCGCCGGAGCGCCGGCGGACGTTGAGGCAATCCTCAAGTTACGCTCATCTCCTCCTTCACGTCCTCTATGAAGACACGGACCAGCCACCTCTTCTCGCACGATGGGTACCAAAGAACAAACAAGAAGATGGAATCAAGGATCAACCAAGCAAGATATTGCAGATTAGAGGCGGATGCACTTCACCGGATTTGCAAAAGACCCCTAGGAAGTGACGTGAATAGGGGGAGGCAAGCTTAGGAAGCGCCTAAGCACGCATATCTTCCTTCTTTTCCGGGAAACAAGTCGACGGCACAAGGGACACCGGTGACGGCAACAACACAAAGGCAACGGTGCAGGGGCGACGGTGCAAAGGGTGACACTGGCGGTGGTAGAAACGGCGACGGTGATATTGGGTGCAGCGGCGGCGGCGGCGGCGGTGTCAATAGCAGCGGCAATGGGTGCAGCGGCGGCGACAGCAGCGGTGGCGGCAGTGTTGGTGGCGGTAGTCGCGGTGAGAGAAATTAGGGTTGGAACTTCACAAACCCTAAAAATTACCCAACCTCGTCGGCTCTGATACCATGTAGAAACACGTAACAAGATAGAGAGAAGGAAAAGAGACACACAATATACGTGGAAAACCTCAAAGAGAGGTGAAAAACCACTGAGAAGCTCTACCTAGGTGTACAACCGCAACCCTAGGAGAGAGAGAGTCTTATTCCACCTAATCAACTATTACACAATAAGTGGGATTATAAAGAGGGAGACCCGCCTAGGGTACCGAGCCAGTCTCGGTACCCGTGCCCAAGGGTCCGGGTCCATATCCAAACCCGGTACCCTAATACAAGATATTCTAACACACTCCATCTAGTTGTTTTTCAATCCCATTCTCTATTTTGGTCAACTTACGAATGGGAGGAATAGACGTACCTCTTATGAAGCCCCATAAGTATTTTCCTTTGATATGCATTTCCAAGCACTTTGCCCATAGTGTATAATTGGTTCCGTCGAGCTTGTATGGAGCATAATAGCTTCCTCCTTCGATTGAAACTTTGGAGTCTTCCATGAGAGCAATATTTGAAACAATAATCTCCAAGGAAGTCAAGAAAAAACTCTTCTAGAACTTTCACCAAATAGTTGGTGAGCAGCCACAGCAAAAGGCCTTCAAGAAATTATATCTTCTAGCAAAAGGCCTTCAAGAAATTATATCTTCCAGCAAAAGGCCTTCAAGAAAGAATCTCTTCAATCAAACCAGCAACGTAAAATCTCAGCAGCAGCCTTTAACAAGCTTCGAGAATCAGCCCAATGGCTCTGATACCATGTAAAAGTGACTATAACAGTCACAAAGAATGCATATAATACTAAAAAGGCACTAAGGCCAAGTAAAGAAGTGTAATACTCATTCAATAATCAATAAGAAGGCTGTAAAACACAGCTCAGTTTGTACAAGGGGCAGCTCTCCTATTTATACAAGAAGGGAGAGTGAAGAGAAGAAGTAGAGGAGGCTGTTCTAGCCGTTGGAGGTTCCAACAGCTCCTAAAAGAGCCGTTGGAACTCCCTACGGCTAGAGCATTAGGACAAAATAAAAGAAATAAAAAATAAAAGAATAAAGAAATAAAATACATAGACAATAAAACATAAACCTAAATAAATCCTAACCTAGATATAATATCCTATCATATCTTATTTTCTAACACTAACTGCCCTTGTGATTCTGAAATTTTCTTGAAATTTATGCGGATATATGCACTATTTCTCAGTTTAAACATAAATTTTTGGCGTGCTTATGCCTTAGAGTACACTGCGAGACATATAAATCACCACTAAAACAAACCTGAAATCACTCGATTTCAGGTCTGTCCAAGACGGTGTCCAGCAAGGTTGCAGGCTGGTTGTAGGGAATTCCCTTATTTATGTTTTTCTTTCACTTATTTTTCATTCTTTGGGCCTAGATGTTCAAAGTTCTTAATTTTAGCATGTTAAGGTGTTTCTAAATTTGTTGCAACTTTTTAGACTGGTTTAGGACTATGTAAATTTGAAGATTAAATTATGGTATTTCATGCATACTCGTGTAGGGCATTTTAAAACTAATTTATTTTTTGTTTTGCTTAAAGTGAATGTCTTAGTTTCACCCTCATGCAGCCTCTGTTCGAATCTTTGATCATGGGGTCTTCTTTGTGCTAACCTGGATGTTGGCTTTTCAAGCCTTACTGAACTCGTTTCTTTTTCTCTTTTCAAGGATCACATCATGAGTTTGTCCCCTATGTTAGCAAAGAAACCTTGGGCCATCATGGACATCGTGCCTTAATTGGTTGTTGTGCATTGAATTTTTCATTTGGGCATGAAAGTTTTTCTTTATCATTTATATAGTTTTTATTAATAGGTAATTGGTCTTATTTGGTCAGTGTAAAGTCACCATTAGAAGAGTGGATGGTAAACCTGATATAGTGGATGATATTTACAGAAAAGTACTCTCTAAACTAGTACTATCAACCCTACTTTTCATTCTATATGGTATTCATTGTGGTGAACTGCATATTTTACTAAAAGGCTAACTATAAACTGAACGAGTTTGTTGAATGATACTGATAGAAAGAAAGCTAATCTGGAATGTCTGGGATATGCATGATAACTTATCATATCTAGATGCAATCTGAAGCGATGTCTGCAGTGTTATAGTCATAAAATATTTGTTGGAATGGTCATGAGTCATAAAGTATTTGTCGGATTCATGGAGGCACTTATTGGCCAGAAAAGATATTGGACCCCTTAGTGCAGCTGCTGTCTATGCATTGTCCTTGTGCTACTTCTGTTTTGGTGATTTTCCTGTTTTTCTCTAATATGTGATTTTGAACTATTATACCAGGATTTCTTTTCAGCTATCCTAATAAGCCTATTTGTTGTTCTTGTTTCTCCAGCTTCGTTTGCAAATGTTCCTGTGGTATTGGGTTATGTGTCTTGCTTATTGTTGTCAAAGCCATCAAAATGCATTGAGGAGCCATTCTCTGCCTTCTCTATTGGAAAATATCATTCCAATTTGTATGCAAGCTCAGTGGCTCTTCATAATTGCAATAAATTGTAAATGACAACTACTTATTTTCTAACATGTAAGAACACAGGTATGTCCTGGCTGAGGTACAAACAGCAGGTGCGACTTCGATGTAGATTGATGAGCTAACCCATGGTACTAGATTTGGATTTTGAAAAATTCAGCAATCAAATGCACAGGCCTCATTTACAGTCATATGAATACCAAATCTAAATGTACATGGACCATTGTATGCTGGAGTTCATGTGAGAAATGGAAAATATAGAGGAGACCAAGGGACTTTTAATGTTTGGCAGCCTATTATTGAGCTTGAAAGTGAGTTGAACATTATGCATACTCTAATTTATAGATAAACAAATGTTTTTTCGATTTAGTTTTTCAATTTATCCCCTACTTGGTTATGGTATCACAATTTGGAGCATGAAGATCAGGAAGAAGTAGTTGATCATGGTTGTTTTCAGATTTCCTACGGCATTTTCTGCTACTCCTTAACATAGCAAGAGAATCCTTTTGCATTCATTCCCTTGAGAATCAAATGGCAATAGAGCTGGACAACTCTTGGAGCTGGCTAGGGACTTGAGCACATAACCTCTAAAAGAAAGAAAATGTCTTTTGCACTCTGTTACAAATCTTGCCCTGCATTGGCCTACCTTGGTTGATAGGCACCATATTTGCCCCAATTGCAACAAGATGGCAGATTCAGTCTCTTAAAAGTTAAAAATCACTAAATAATTCATTTCAAAAAAATTAAAAATTTTAAGTCATTTTTAAAGGTTGATATAGGCCGATAAGAAACAATTCTTATATTTTAAGGTTTCCAATATGAGTCAATAACCAATTTCTACAATATTGAACTTTTGCAGTATATTTCAAATCTTGTATGTAATAGTCTCGTCTCCCTAGGATAAGGATCAACGTTCCTTACTCTTCTCCCCCAAATACAAGGAGGAATTGCAGGTGGACAATGGTGTGGTTTTTCCCCAAGAAGCTATCTATGAGGACTGCTTGCTTTTGTGTGCCAAATGTTATGTCCCTCTCACACTATATAGAGAGTTGAAGGGGGCAGACCCATGGAGTCAAGTAGAAGCCTGAATTTGTTGATGCCTTGATTAAGGAGAAGGTGCTTTGCAACTAGAGGCAGCCTCCAAAAAAGCAAGCTTGGTCCTTGGGTTAGAAGTTCTGCAAATGCATCCCCTTTGGAAATTATCTCAAATGGAATGAAATGTTTTTACTTTTGAATTAAGTGTGGATGTTGGAACCATAAATTTCATGTTGGAAAGAGCAATACGTTATTAATTGGTCAAACTAGGAGGGTCATGGAGGGCTTTAAGGAGGTAGCATTCTCTTACCTTATAAACACTATAAAAATAAATAAAATAGCTATATTGACCTGATAACTGCCATAAATGATCATTATGTTCAAAAACCTAAGAAGTAACATGAAAGTTGTTTTTCTTTTATTGTGTCGTTCGTATTCTATGGTAGATATGTTGGAGAATCTCTCATCATTGGCAATGATCGTGTTTCTTTCCTTGCAGGCTTGCAGCTACAATCTCCGGTTTTAAAGGTTGCATTATCTCTGGTATGGCCTACGTTATTTTGTGAGTGACCTCTCCTAATATCATGCTAATTCTAATTTCCACCAGATATGGAAAATGCTGCTCATTTGGGATCCACAGGGATGGATTATCCATTTCACTGATATATTTTTTATGTTCTTATGTTGTTTCAGAAAAAAAGGGAATTATCACAATTTTTGAGATGTTGGAGGGAAGTGTGATTAAAAAACCACATCATCAAAATTTGTCAAGGTGTGTCATTGTTTGCTGCTTTGCAGGTGAGAGATCACTTCTTCACTTCCCCTTATTTGTTCACTTAATTAACGTGTGTGTGGGGAGAGAGAGAGAGAGAGAGAGAGAGAGAGAGAGAGAAGATTATGATAGTTTTTCAGAAGAGGATAAAAAGGACTTGAGATAGACTATAGATGATCATATGCAAAAATCATTATACAGTTTTTTCATGGTTGAATTTAATTGTATAGAGTTGTTATTTTGAACTTCTACTGAATAGGAAGTATTGTGCTACTTAGTTTGGTTATTTAATATTTTCATTTATCTTACTGCAGCCCTACCAAAGGCCCTTAATTAGGCCTTGATACATTTACTAATGCGGCTAATGGGAAATGCAGGTCTACCAGATTTGGTCTAACTAATGCAAATTCTGGTTCTTTGTTTGCAGGCCATGCCTAGATATGTGAGAAGAAAGGTCTCTTTCTTGTTAAAGACGAGTAAGTGAAGCTAATGTGCCTTCGTATGAATGCATGTCCTTACTCCTTACCATAAATTTACATTCATAATGGACCGCCATGATATATTTCTTTGCATGCAGATAATGAAAGTGTCACAATGAAGGTGCACAATGTCAACTTGAAGGCTGATGGAGAGTGTTTGGTAACAATTCACTGATGAGAAGTGTTTGATAACAATTCAACAATGGGGCCACATTAGTAGCTGCTTTCAGATGTAGCCATTTTTAGCAACAGCCACTCTTGTTGCCAATAGAACATGCAGATGTGCCTAACAACTTTTTGCAACGGCTTAATTCTTACCTATTGATTTTTGGGCACAAGACCTATGGCAAGGGTGACCCTTATCAATCGTTGGGGTATAGGCCATTGCCAAAAATATTTTTGAAAACAACCTATTGAGTTATTTGCACAACAAGAGCCCTAGACAATAATCACGTTTGTTGTTGTGTGATCAAAGGTTTGGGGGTTTGATAAAGCACAAATTAAATGACTTTATCAGTCCGTATATACAATCATTATGATCAATATACCCCTCTGAGAAGCACAAAAGTGCTTTTGTTGTTTTCTGACGCTCATGCGTTATTTCATACCTCTGTTGCTATTTCACACTTATTATCTTTTACTTCTATCATTTTCTTATACCCATTACCTCATACCCTATCATTATCTCATACTTTCTCATTGTCTCACACCTTAGCAATTATCTCAAATGCTATGTGTATAAGATAATAATGACACCACCTATTGCCATTATCTCAGACGCTATGTGTATGATAAAATGACAGGGGTATGAGACGACATGGGTATGAAATAATATGGGTATTAGATAATGAAAGAAATATGAGATAATAAGTATGAAATAATGGCATGGTTAAGAATGTTCATTATGCATGGACAATGTTAGAGCATTCAAGTAAATATGCATATTGGTAGTAGGGTTCACTGCTCGGCATTCACTTTTTATACACACAAGGTAGCGTTTTGAACTCAGTCTACTTACTAAACCACTTCGGTAACACACAAGGTAGCGTGTAGAACTCATTCTCCTTACTAAACCACTTGGGTAAGGGATAACAATTAAACGGAACAAGGAAGTCTAAGTACCCAATTTCTTGGGCATCATCTGCTTCCTTCTAAATGATGTCTCGTCATCAACAATGAATGCAGGACCTTCAACATCAAATATTGCTTCACTTTGTCTCCTGTCACACCTGTGACATCAATGAGCAACAAAGTTTAACAAAAAAAATGAAATGATAAAGATATCACTAGACACAATTAGCTGTCTTTTCCAAACGGATGGTGTGGAGTGGAACTACATTAAAATTCCAACGCAATTTCATGATATTACACTTGTTTATGATGAATGGGGGAACCAGTATCATGAATATCTACCTCCTGCCTTCTTCCTAAAGGGTAATCTCCTTTGGCCAAGTGTCACGTCTCTTGGCTGAACTATCATGATAGACACCTACCTCTGGCCAGCTGGGTGAGACATGGCTAATTAGCATGGTGTTTGCACCCCTTCCCCTGCCTAATGGTTGTAGAAATAAGGGGTTATGCAAAGCATAAAATTTCAATTGAGTTCTAGAAAAATTTCAAGAGAAATGGATCCACCTGTCGGTACAACAAGGTTCAACTATTCTTGCAGTCTCTAACAGAGGCAATTGGACTAAGGACTAAGGGTTTTTTGGATTATGTACAAGTCATTGTGATGCAATCCTGTATAGTTATGCATAGAGAGTTGAAATTGAAATCCGAAGTTCATTTTGAACTTATTGGATGCACATTTTTTAGCTTGTATTTGACAAATTGGAGTAAAATTGTAACAAGTTGTTTGGGAAATTAACTTGTTTTGACAAATTATTTGAAAATTCAACAAGTTTTTGAAGAATTTGAGTAAATTGGTTTAAGCGAAATTGGAAAATTTTCAAAAATTTTTTGGATTGCAAACCATTGTTTTGGTTGAAATTGTGTGCCGTTTGAATTGATCTTGAAAATCTCCAATGATGTTGAAAATGGTTTGAATTGATTACCCTTGTTTTGGCCAAAAACGTTGCAACTTGAGTGAATGGAATTGATTTGAAATGAATGGACTTGTGGCTTTGATCAACAGTTCTGAAAATTGAATTGTCAATTTGACAATTTGGAATATGAATTTGGATTGGAGATTTGATTGAAAATTTGGAGATTGATATGGAAAGTGGGAATTTTAGAGATGGAAATCCAGTTCATTGTCAAGAACTCAAAATCATCTCACAATTTTGGATTGAAAATTGTGATAAACTATGATCAAATTTAGGAAAAAATAGCTATGTTAACTTAGCAAATGTTGAATTTGGAATCTCTTTTTGCCAATTCATGTGATTAGGTTTAAGAGACATGAATTTAATTTCAAATGGGTTATCTTTTTAGAGAAAAATTGAAATTTCTCAAGTAGTATAATTTACTCTTTTTATGAAATATAGGTTCCAAAGTATTAGAAAACATGTTCTTTTCAAACGTATTTTACCAAATTTGGTATGATGTTTTTGTTTTCTTTTGAAGCTAAGTCAAATTTCTAATTTCTTGTTGCAATACGACTTGGTCATTTTTTGCAACTCAAAATTGGATCGATTAATTCTTAGGGAAAATGCTTGTATGCGCAATTGATTTTGGTGTGTGTATTGAATGCATGAAAAGAAAGGAACTATATGAGATATTGATTATTCTTTCTTCATAATCTCTCAACATTTATTCAAAATTAAAATTCAGTTCATGATCCATACACATGAAGATTTATTTGTTAATTGGACTGTAGGACATTTTCTACATATGCTTAACATGTTATTAAGCAACAAGAGTTAGAGATGCAGTCTACGAGTTTGAGACTTGAATTAAAATTTCAAAATAATAGAAAGTCATGTAAATGAAGTTAAAATTAATCTTCAAAATATATGAAAGATGTTGATAACATCTACTTTGGTCTCAAAGTAGCTATAAAAGTAAGGTTTTATACTAGTTTAAGTAATTGAAAATCAGAACTGTTGATTCTAAGAAAGCTTGTTTATTAAGAAATGACAACAAATAATTGAAAATTTGCTTTTCATAAGTTAAGCATCTAAATCAGCAAGAGGAATGTTCCTCTTGAGAACATGTTCCATTTGTGTTGAATATACACATTGGGCTATGAGGTTTTAGAAAACTTGCTTTTCTTAAACCAAATTATGTTTTAGATTATATGCCAAAAGACTCGTCAATTTTTTGAACAATTGATTAATGCCAAACAAATTTGAAAATTGGTAAATGAAATAAAAAAACTCCCAAAAGTACTTTAGTGTGCCGATTTAAATAAAATTAGAACTTTCTTTTAGTATATAAAAAGAAGTTGATTCATGGCTAATACATGATATTTTAAGAGTTTAATATTTGAAATGTTAAGCTATATTTCATGAAATCATGGTCTGATTTTAACAATATGCATGCCTCTTTCTGCATGTATTGTTGGAATAGACAAAATTTTGAGATGAAATATTGAATGTTCTTGTAGTTTTGGACTACAAATAACAAAATGAAGGTTTTTTTTCCTTATAATCAGTTTGGAACAAAATTTTGAAATGAAATACTGAATGATCTTGTAGTTGTTGACTACAAAGATCAAAATGATCTTGTATTTTTTACATAGGAAGATAGAAAACTAGTTTTTAATCTTCACTATCACCCTTAATAAACTTAAGCAAAAATAGATGAATTCAAACTGGAAGAAATCAAGAGAATGTTCAAGCTTGTTTTCCAATGTTGTTGCCGTGCAAAGGTGGATCACGTTCATGAGAATGCATTCGTCCCTAATAGTTTACATTATAATTGCAACAAATATAAATCACTATCTCACTATAGAATCCTCTCATGGTGGCAAATTCAAAATGGTTTAAGCATACTATTTTTGAAAGAGGCGTGACATTGGGGACTCATTTTGAAAATTGATTCATAGGTTTCCTTTTAGATAAACCGGCTTATGTACATCATGCATTAAAATGTACATTTGATCGTATTTTTCCTAGTTGGACATCATTTCCAGCTATAAAATATAATCAAAATAGAACCCTCCCCACAAATATGGAATTAACATGATAGCAAGAAGCAAAAATGCATGAAAATAGGCTGAAATTGCCCCTTCCTTGTGATCAGCCTAGGTGATTGAGGCTTCTCTTGGCTGCTGCTTAAAATCCAACAATCCTGAGCAAGAATCTAGATTAAGATTCGAGCTTAGCGAGGCCGAAAAGTGACTTCTTTTGCTAGAAATTGCAGAGATGAAGATGATTTTCTTACAATGAAAATCCTAAACATGGGTCCTTCTCAAGTACCCAAGCTTACGAAAATCGAAAACAAGGACTAGGAAATGAGAAAGACAGAAGGGGAGAAGGCTGAGATGATGACTTTTTCTCCTCCGTTTCTTTTTCTCTTCTTCTTCCTCTTGCTGGTCTTGGCTGTAACTTGGCTGCACTTGGCTCTTGGCTGCAACTAAGAGAAAGGGTTAGAAAATCTTCAAATTGACATCCCCTTACCTTGGCTCTCAAGGTGGGTTTAAATAGAACTGAAATTGAATGAGGAAGGGGAGGAGGAAGCTGCAAACCTGCCTCCTTAACTCACTCTTGGAGCACGACCAAGTCTTGGGAAACTG
The DNA here is from genome assembly GCA_011799765.1 of Nymphaea thermarum. NCBI lineage: Eukaryota > Viridiplantae > Streptophyta > Magnoliopsida > Nymphaeales > Nymphaeaceae > Nymphaea > Nymphaea thermarum. Next base: position 18,729 of record JAANDH010001087.1, read on the forward strand.
CCTTCTTTTTACCTTGTGAGTTAGAATAGGTCTAGCTCTATCTATGCCAAGCTGGATTTCGATTTAATTTGAAATTTAGAAAATGAGCTAAGGTGGCTGCCACCTCAGTCAGCCTCTTGGAAGACCCTAGGCCATTAGAGACACATCCCAGGCAATGAGGCAATGGACCAGGTGTTTAGGTGGTTAGCCTTAGGGTGGGCATTGTATGATGCGCTAAGCATGGTCTCTTGTGATGATGTGTATGTTTAATGGGGATGATCTGATTGAGATGAGAGTGATTTAAAACTTGTACCAGATGCTTCTTGTATTAGTTAAAGCCTTACTTCCTATTGAACTATATAGGCTTGGAAAAAATTGGGATCGCTTGTGTTATCCACATGATCTTTTAGCCGGGCACGTTGTTCAGGTGGACGACATTTGTACTAGCGTAGGACACGCTGGGAGGTTGGGCTCTAGTTAGGTGGGAGTCCTAGAGGGGATCTACGAGGTTGGTATCAAAATTGGCTTAGGCTAGACAACCAATTTTGGTTGGGCTCAATAGAGGTCTGATAGCAAGCGGCAACAGGCCGTTTGCCTATTAGTGCTGATAGAGGCAAAGAAGCAGGTCAGAGGTTGTTGAGAGTTGCCGAGCAAGATGCTGAGAGCACCGAGTGGTGCCAAGATAGACTGTAGTGGCCAAGACTGTGGTCGAGGCATTGCCATGGGCATCAATCAGGTGTGAGGTTTGTGGCATGCCATTGTGCAGGTGACCGATGAGAGCAGAACCAGGGTAGAGACAATGATGGATAGTGTCAGACAGTGTGTGGTAGGCACAAATGGTAAGCAGCAGCAATAGGCAGTCTGTGGCACAAATGCAGCTCAGAACAGTGAATTCTTCTTGATGTTGGCGACCTTATTCAATTGAGCTTTTATCTAAGTTTGTTAAGGCATTCTAGGTGGGTTGAAGAGTGACCCTTTTTGGCTTCGTATTGACCGAGAGTTTCCTGAAGTCATACTTTGAGTGCATAGCCCAGTTTCGGGAGAGAGCCGTCAGTATAGCAGTGAGGATGAAGAAGAGATTTCGACAGGGCCCATTCGACGTGTGCTATGGACAAACAGATGCAAACCCATTCCATGATGGTCCTCAAACAAACCTTCTACGTCCAAAAGTAAATTTTCTGAAGTTCATTGGAAGACATACCATGGAATGGAATTTCATTAGTGTTATTTCACTTGCCGAAACATTCCGGCCGACCAATGGATTAATCTAGCTGTCCTTCACTTTGAAGGGGAGGCCATGAGATGGTATCGATGGTTGGCGCACATTTGACCCATTCTTGAGTAGGAAGAATTCCTAGACGAGATGATGGTTTGGTTCCTTTTGCGAATAAAGTTTCACAATTATGAAGTGAAACTAAAGATTGTCCAAGAGTAACAAGGAGAGTTTGAAGACTTGAGTAGTATGGTATGTGACCGGCCCGAAAGAGCATTGATTAGCACCTCATTGAGGGGATGCGTGAAGATATCCGTATTGAAATGCTGGCCCAGGATCCACCTGAATTGAAAGACTATTTCAAAGCTGCCTGAAAGATAGAGGAGAAACTTAGGCGTCCTCAAAAAACTGAGTAGACTGGCCAAAGTCCCTATTGCAGTGAACAAGGCAACACCCAAGAGTGCCGAGCCGCAAGGACTGAGCCCACAAGTACCTAAAACACAATTCATCTCTAAACAAGAGAGTGATGACATAATTAAGAAACAGTTATATTTTAACTGTTCCACATGTATAAACATCTCCCTATTTATCAAGTGATAGAAGAAGAGAACAATAAAGAAAATGTCACTCCACTGATGAGGATGATTCGGCTAGAGACGAGTCCAGCGTTGAACTTGGCGAGGTGACATGCCATACTATGGTCGGGGCAGCCATGCCTAACTCCATGAAAATAGCTGGGCAGATCGGATTGGTCAAGGTGATTGAGCTTGTTGGCACCGATTTGATCCATAATTTCTTTGGTCAACGGGTGGCTAGCGAAATTGAGTACGCCATCAAAGAATACCTCTCCTTCAATGTTATGATGGCGCAATGGCACTAAAGTGTCGCGTGCAGCTATGTGTAGAGATGTGAGCTTTGAGGTGCAAGGGGTCACGTTGATCTGTTTGTAGCATGGATGTAGTGCTTGGGATGCGATGGCTCAAAGCACTAGGAGACGTTTCTTTGGACTTCTCCAAGACGATTATGACATTTTGTAAGGGGGGTGGCAGAGCCATTACTTTCATTGCGCTTAGCTCCATATCCAAGGTCAAAGGGGCCTTGAAGGCTTTGCATACCGTTCAGCCAGCATTGCTTATGATGACATTGGTTGTGGATTTAGGACATCCGACTAGTGTTGAAGAGCCAATTCCAGCTGAGGTGCACATCATGTTAGATAAGTATCCCGAAGTGTTTGCTGTGCCCAAGGGGCTGCCTCCATCATGAGCACATCATCATCAGATCGAGCTAGTGCTTAGAACTGAAGCCTTGAGCCTCCAACCTTACAGATATGGTCATGCCCAAAAGGGAGTATTTGAAGGCCTAGTCAAGGAAATGTTGGACTCGGGTATTATTCAGCCAATACAAGTGCATTTTCTTTGTCAGTCCTTATAAAAAAGAACACTTACAGGTTTTTCATAAATTACAGGTCATTAAATGAGGTGACTGTTATAGACAAGAACCCCGTACCAATTATTGACGAGCTGTTTGATGAGTTAACTGGGACATCCAATTAATCCAAGTTTGATTTACCAGTAGCCTATCACCAAATTAGAATAGCCGAAGACGACGTGTCCAAGACAGCTTTTGAGACGCACAATGTTCATTATGCGTTTCTGGTCACACTGTTTGGGCTGACCAATGCACCCACAACATTCCAGCGATGCAGGAACGATAACTTTATTCAATATTCACACCTGTTTTTACTCGTGTTTTTTGATGATATATTGGTGTACAACCAAACACTTGAGGACCAACTTGAACATCTCCGAATTGAGAGAGAGCCAGTTATACTCCAAGATATCCAAGCTAATTTGGGCAGTCAACAAGTATCATATTTGGGATTTATTGTCGCATATGATAAGCTTAGGGCCGACCTCAACAAACTCTAAGTTATGCAAGAATGGCCTCTTCCCAAGGACCCGAAGGGCATGAGGGGGTTCCTTAGCCTTACGGGATACCATCACTGCTTCATATAAAACTATGGAGTAATTGCAGCACAACTCACATGGATGCTCCGTAAAGGTGCTTGGTAAGTGACAGAAAACGTGTGGGTCGCATTCTGGAGTTGAAAGGTGCCAGGTGAGCAGCCTCAGTTTTTGCATTAGCTAACTTTGCCAAAATTTTTGCGGAGACCGATGCTTGCGAGGCCAGTGTTGGGGCTGAAAGAGGAACAAAGGGGAAGAGAGTAGCGACTACTGAAGAATAAGTCTCTTGTGTTGACATAGCAAGAGTATTTCACAGTGTATTTATAGTGTTACAAGGCTGGAGCCTTAGCTCAACGTTACAAGGTTGATGATTATGGTAACAACAATCAAGGCTGATCAATATGGTAGTAGCAAGGCTGGAGACGTGTGGTAACAGTCCAGCATTACAAGACTGGAATCAACATGGTAAGAAGAAATTGAAATCTAAGCGATCTTTCACCCGATCATCTTTTCTTGCTATGTTGGTGTCGTTGATTTCTTCTTCTCAATATTTCTTTCCTTAACATGCTCCCTCAAGCTAAACGTTGGCTCAACCACGTTAAGCTTGTCTCGAAATATGTTGAACGAACTAGTGCTGAGAGCCTTTGTCATTCCATCAGCCAATTGTTCAGCAGAGCGTATGAATCTAACTTGAATATTTCCTTGTTTTACATGATCTCGAACAAAGTGAAAATCCACTTCCACATGTTTAGTTCGAGCATGAAAAATTGGATTAGCTGCGAGATATAATGCTCCAATATTGTCACACCAAAGAATAGGTGAAGATGAGAAATTTATTCCCAATTCTTTGAGAAGTGATTTTAACCAAAGAAGTTCAGCAACAGCACACACCAAGGATTTATATTCAGCTTCAGTGCTGGATCGGGCTACAATTTTTTGCTTCCTAGATGCCCAAGATATGATATTGTTACCTAAAAATACAACGAAGCCTCCTATAGATTTTCTATCTTCTGGACTTCCTGCCCAATCGGCATCTACAAAGACACATAGTTGCAATGCTGATGATGTTTTGAGGTGTAACGCATAATGGTTGGTTCCAATCAAATATCGCAAGATCCGTTTAACCATTAGCCAATGATTCATCGTAGGAGAATGCATAAATTGGCAAGCTCGATTGACAACAAATGCTATGTCTGGTCGAGTGAGGGTGGCGTATTGTAATGCCCCCACCGCACTTCGATAGAGTGAAGGATTATCGAAGGGTGTCTGAGATGACTCATAGCCTTTAGTAGTACTCATCGGTGAAACAGTAGGCTTTGCCATGACCATATTAGCTCGTTTGATGATACTTTTGATATAAGATTGTTGACATAGATACAACAATTGAGCTGTCCGTGTGACTTCGATCCCAAAAAAATAGGATAGCAGTCCAAGATCTTTAACTGAAAATGTATTCTGTAGTTGACGAATAACCCAATCAGCCAAGGTTGGCGACGACCCAGTAATGATTATATCATCAACATAAACAAGCACATAAAGTTTGTCATTGCCTTTGGAATAGATAAATAGTGACACATCAGATTGTGATATGAAGAAACCAGTTTGTTGAAGATGACAACTGAGCCGATGGTACTAAGCTCGAGGAGCTTGTTTGAGGCCATAAATGGCTTTTTCCAGCTTGCATACATAAGTAGGATGTTTTTGGTCTTCAAACCCTTCTGGTTGAGACATATAGACATCTTCATCAAGATAGCCATTAAGAAAAGCATTGTCAAAATCCAGTTGTCGAAGTGACCATCCATATTGCATGGCTAAGGAAAGCAAAACCCTAATAGTAGTAGGTTTTACTGTTGGGCTGAATGTTTCAGAGTAATCGATGCCTTCCTCTTGTAAGAAACCATGAGCAACAAGCCGTGCCTTATGTCTAGCTATGGTCCCATCAACGTTGCGCTTAATTTTGTACACCCATTTTGAGCTAATGACATGAAGGCCAGGACGCTAGGGGATGAGATGCCACGTTTTGTTGTTTTTGAGTGCTTCGATCTCATGTTTCATTGCTTGTTGCCACTCACTATGCTTGATTGCTTCTTTGAAGGAGTTTGGTTCCGTCTGATCTAACATAGCACAAAATGTTTTTGGTACCAACGAACCCGTCATCGACCTTGTGACCATAGAGTGAGTGTGATGTGAAGGTCGAGTGGTAGATGAATTTTCAATAAGCTCTTGTATGGTTTCATGTTCAACTTCCTGTGTAATTCCTTGCCCAGTAATCTCTTGTATGGATGAAGGAGAATCAGTACTATGTGTAACAAGAGGTGATAAGGATCTTGGTTCCTGTATGGGCCTATTTACAACATGATCTTGTGGAATGGACACGTCACGACAATCACTATGAGGAGTTGTCGACGTCATGTGGCAAGGAAAAACTTTGAGATGGTAATGAAGCATTATTGACTAATGACAAAATATTATCTTGATATGCCGTCTCAACTAAAGGAGGGCCCGTGTCTTGAGAGGTGCTATGCCCAAGATTAACAATCATACCTTGATCAAGTTGAGCATTGGGCGTCCATTGTGAAGAATCAAAAGATGTCGATGACTGCCCTTTATACATACTTTCATCAAAAACTACATGTCGAGAAATAAGAGTCCTTTGAAGTGTGGCATCATAACAAATATACCCTTTATGCCTGCTTGCATAGCCAAGAAAAATGCACAGTGTGGTCTTCGGTTGGAATTTGGTGCTGTTAGATAAAGAGAGCAGTGGATAACATATGAATCCAAAAACTCGTAGATGAGTATAATCTGGTACCTTGTCAAACATCAACTGAAAGGGAGTCTTTTGTTTAAGCTTGAGAGTCGGGAGCCGATTGATAATGTATACTGCAGTCCTGAAAGATTCAACCCAAAATTTGTAGTCGAGACCAACATCATGCAACATACTCAAACCAGTTTCCACAACATGTCTATTTTTCCTTTCAACTATACCGTTTTGTTCAGGCGTATAAGGACATGAAAATCGATGAAGAATTCCATGTTCTTCACAAAATGATTCCAGCGCCTTGTTGCAAAATTCGCCGCCATTGTCAGATTGCATAGTGACAATATTTGAGTTAAGTTGTTTTTCCACCAAAACTTTAAAATTGCAAAAGCAATCAACCACTTCAGATTTTGTCCTTAGAGGAAATAACCATGAGTAGCAAAAAAAATTATCAACTATTAGAAGGAAGTATTTAAAACCATCCTTAGAGAACACGGGAGCCGGTCCCCAAATGTCCATATGTAATACTTCAAGAACTCGAGAAGCATGAAAATCAGAAGAAGGAAATGGTTGTTTATGCATTTTGCCAATAAGACAAGATTCACAAACATCTCTTCCAGATGAAGAGTTTATTGAAATTAAACAACCAGAATTTAAAAGATTCACAATCCTTTTATTTGCATGTCCTAACCGGCGGTGCCATAGCTCATACGAGGCTGCATCATTGTGACGTGAAAACCAACTGTTGAAAGCTGCTGCTTCTTGAATCTCACCAGCTCTTTTAAGCATAATGGGGTAAAGTCCATTACGTTTCTTTGGTCCCCGAAGAAGAATCTTGTTTGTTCGCTGATCCTTGATCATAAAATCATATGGTGAGAACTCAAAAATACAGTCATTGTCAGTAGTAAATTTTTCGACCGACAATAGATTATGAGCAATAGTGGGAACGTGTAGAGTGTTCTTGAGTTGAAAAGAATTTCCACCAACATCAACTACTAGATCACTAGTTTGCTTAATAGAAAGGCGAGAACCATTACCAATCATGACGTTCTCTTGTCCATCTTGAGGAGCTTTGTTGTGCATCATGTCATCACTTGCTACGATATGATTGGTAGCACCGGTATCCGGGTACCAATATTCATTTATTGAATCTTGCATACTCATGGCGGAGTAGGCCTGAGGAATGTCATAGCATGTTCTAGCCAAATGCTCTTTTCGTCCACAATATTGGCAAATAATTGGCTGGCGTTGGTAGATTGGGGGGCAAGCCCTTCTCTACATATGAGAAGGAAATGCTTGCTATAATGATCGCATTAGAAAAGTGGAGGCTTTACTTGATTGGGCAGCCGTTTGTGGCAAGGACTGACCATGTCAACTTCAGGTACTTGCTGACCCAAAGGGTGTCATAGTAGAGGTAGATTGCTCACTTCTTGTGTTATGATTTCTCGATAGAGTACCAAAAAAGGACTGGACAACACCGTAGCTGATGCTCTATCCCAATGTTTCTACACTGATTCAAGAACTCCTTGAGTACCATCACTGCATACCGGTTGCAATCCATAAAGGATTGTGCAAACTCTTGAAATGATTAAGGCCGATTTCTGGTGGGAAGACCTTAAATCTCATGTGGCCAAATTCACGGAGTGCACAGTTTCCAAAGGGAGAAATATGAGGCTACTAGAGCTCCGGCACACCTTTATCCTTTGCCCATACCGATGTATACTTGAACTGATTTATTGATGGATTTCATCGAAGCCATGCCATGGTTAGAGGGTTATGAGACAATATTTGTAGTAATAGTCTGATTATCAAAATATGGACAACACCAGCCACAAATGAATGGGCAATTCGAGGTAGTGAATAGGACGGTTGAAACATATCTCTATAGTTTCTCGAGATAAGACCATTTACTTCGGTGAGGTATTTGTCTTGGTGTGAGAGGGTTTATAATAGGAGTCCTCATTCTTCTATTGGCATGACACCACATGAGGCAGTGTATGGCCGACCACCACCCACCTTGACTGCATATGAGCCCATATAAGCGGTGGAGAAGGCATTATGTGATCCAGATGACGTGTTATGTGTTTTACATCAAAATCTTCAATGGTCTTAGAATACAATTCAACAATATCATGACTGTGAGCATAAAGAGAGGGAGTTTGACGTCATGGGCTAGGTATGACTCAAGAGACTAGACTGCATAGAGGACAAAAAGACACTCTTGGCGCAGCCCTATTCCAAATTATTACTGTGGTATTACGGACTATACAGGGTCTTAGCCATGCATGGCAAGGGAAGATAGCTCATCGGCTAGAGCTGGCCGTCCCGAGCAGGCCCATATGCAACCAGTCTTTCATGTCATCCGACTGAAGCCATTCCACTGAGACAGAGTGCCAGAGGCCACACCTATGATTGAAGACCCACCACTTCCTGGACAGATTTTGCAGTGAAAGAAAGTGTTTTGGGAGCATTTTGATCCAGTGGGGCACCTAGTTGAGTGGAACCATGGAGAGGAAGGTCCTACTTGGGAAGACTATAACGAATTCATAGAGCACTTCCCACATTTACGAGCTTTGGCAAGCTCAATCCAAAGGGGTTGGATCTGATAAACACCTACTTGTGTCCGCCTAGCTGGCCGAGATAGGGCTGGCCAGCGTGGCTAGGCTAGTGATGGTGGGATGGCTATCAAACCTTCAGGCGCTGCCGATATATATATATATCTATCCAGCATCTACATTCACTCGTCTGCACCGAAGGCCTCCTTACTTTGGGCTGACAGAAGTCAGCGAGCATGATCGAGGAGCGCCGCAGCTGACCAAGGCATACATCGCAACTGACCAAGGATGACAATGGCCGGGTCATCATCGGCCAAGGCAGCCCAAGCTACTGGCCACATGTGGCCCACCTAAGTCGAGAGCCGGCCATCCTTAGACAGTAGGAGGCCAACATTTTGAACGAATGGCGTTTCTGCTACTTTTTTGTTGTTACCAATTTCTTGATATCATCATATTATAGTACTTGAAGTGCCTTAGTCACATTCATTATATGCGCACATTGATTTTCCTATTTTTTTGTTTTCAATATATACTTTCTAATTCTACTTTCAATGTTTTAATGAAAGCTAGTGCCCTTATGGTTCTACACTTGCCACTAGATACCTATATTGCATATATCAAATACACCGAAAACCCTTCTATGTTTGGATCGGGGAGTGGATGCTTGCAGTTGACTTACTTGTCATGGCACTTACAGCCTTAGAGAGGGGAAAAAGACATGGATAGAAGGTAAAAAAATGAATATACCTAACAGTGAAAAGTAGAATCAAAGAGGAAAACTGACTAGTAGCATCATAACACCTTTCAAGTATTTAGATGTCAAACAAGGCTAACTTAACATCATTCAACAAAAGAAAAAACTGCATAGAATCTCAATTATTAGCTAGTCATTAGCTTGGAACTTTGAAGATGAAAACATATTTTTCAATCCTCTTTTATTGGTGATGGTACTCTGCAAAGTAAGATATAACGTTACAAAGTGAGTAATAGCAAGTTGTGAAAGTTCTTTACCATCTATATGCTTTTTCATCAAATTTTGAAAGTCATGATTGTCTATATATAAATGTAGTAATAGTCTTTCCAATGTTTAAGACTTGTTTACATAAATTCATGTTGCTGATGTCTCTAGGAAATATTATATTTAGACAATATGTTGCACAAGAGGTCTAGAAAATAAGGTGACAACCTTCAATCTCTTTTCTGTTCAAGCATGTAGCTTTTTAATTAACAACATTATCTGTAATTATTTGAATTATATTTTGATCCACAATCTCTTTACTTACTTTTGCAAATAATTCTACCAAATTATTTGTTTTCTTTATTCAACTAATGTCACATGATATTAGAAAAATGTACTTTAATGATTATTAAAGTAAGAAAGATGATCAAGAGTGCCAGATTGGTAGAGGGTCACTGGTGCATCAATGTGTTTTCGGCGAGTGAGAGGTTCATTCCACCACCCAAAATGAGGCCCGAAGGCCCCCCATTCTCCATGCCTTCAGGGCCTTGAACTGCTTTGGTGTCAACCACAGCAACAATGTACCTTTCAACTTGGATGTCGTGCCCTACCACTCTAAGACATATGAACGTAGTGCTCAAGGGAATCAAACTAGAGGCCTACTTTTATAGAGGCCCCTAACTTGGCCAGCTCACTTGAGACGAACACTTTCTCATTTTGAGTGAAAACTCATATGAAAAAAGGGTTTCTCGATTGAAGCCCCTTTCTTCTTTAACGTTAAAAATAAACTAACATTATAGATGAAAAAAAGTGGTTTTAAAATAGAGAAAAGTGCTCGACGCGAGGCATGACTAATGCACACACATTTAGTCCACTTAAGCATACATATCAGGTCAGCCTGCACCTCACTACCCATTCTTAGTGCATTAATGGGTCCCGGCATCACGCCTTGCTATGCACACATTTAACAACACTAAATTATACCACATAATATCGAGCCATTGACGACACCAGCAGAACCTACTTGAGGATGTGGAGGCGTGATTTTGGGAGCATCCCAAGCGACATGAGCCACCATAAGTGGAAATGAATTTCCTTTCTTATTTACCAAAAAATATATAAAAATGTAAATTCCATTAATAAAAGAAGAGAACTTTAGATCCATATGGTTTCAATAGGAGAGGGAAAGATGCATATTGGCTGTTAGGCACATACCTTACTATTTTCTTGCCATCTTGTATTTTAACGTTATAAAAATGTTTTCCATTAAAAAATTTAGTTTATGCTGTCAAAAAACATAAAACATAAATAGAATTGTATAATGTGTTTGGATGACGCTCTAAAACGATATTTGAGGAGCAAAATGTTGTTTTGCCTTCAAAACACTTTTTTAAACACGTTTAAGTGACGGTCAAAATTTAGTCTATTCAAAATCTCAGTTTTGACGGAACTATGGTTTGGAAAAGGAATGAATAACCTTACACCATTACATTTTTTGAAAAAAAAATCCGTTATGAGTATGTCATCTAAACATACAAAACAAATATTAAATAGTAATTAAAAATCAAATTTTAAGAAAACCTTTTTTTCTCTTGACAACTTTTTTTTTTTTTAAAGGTGTATTGTCCAAGCGGTACCTTAAGATTAAAAAAGGCCCCCCGCTGCATAGTGAGTTTTTAAAGATACATTCTTATATCTTTATTGCTCTATAGAGAACAAAAGCATGGTTAGTAATGTTTAAAGATAGATAGCTCTAAAGGCCCTCACAATGCAGTGGGGGGCCTTTCATAGCTCAATAGAAATATAGAGCTATATAAGTATATGTTTAGTGCTGCACATGAGCTGAGTCCAGCCCGAGCTTGACCAACTCGAGCTCGAAATCGGCTCGGACTTGAGTTAAACTCCTTATAGCAAGCTCAAGCTTGACTTAACTACACAAAATCAAGCTCAAACTCGACTTGCTTAATCTATTTATCTTGTTTAGGCATTGACTCATATAAGCATTAATTCGTTTAACTCCTGCAAGAGTTAACACTTTTAACTGTGTAACTTGTGAAAATTTGTTTTTACCCTAAAAATTAAAACTAGTGCTTCGGTGAAGTACTGTGCAAGTAGAGTTGAGTTTGTGCAAGTAGAGTTGAGTTTATGAAACTTGAACTCAATTCGTTTATTGTTTCAAGTATACTTGTAAGCTCGAACTCGGCCTGTTTATAAACAAATTAAGCAGGAACCGAGTTGTTTCAAGCAAGTTCGAGTCGAGCACCAGTTAAAGTCGAGCACCAGTTAAGTTAGACTCGTTGTGCAGCCCATCCCGTCCCTAAACAGAGTTTTGGCCTCGTTAGTTCAACGGACATCACGTGTCTTTCTTCCGCGTATCCTAAGCGCGGGTACGTTTTCGTTCATTTTTCAGCACGAGTGCCGTTCACGCTCCTAGGAGAGCCTTTGTAGTAGCAGCCAGTTGCCACACACGCAAGAGAGAAAGAGGGAGAGATGCCGGCAACTGCGACGCTGGTGGGAGCCCTTCTAGGGCTGGGCACTCAGATGTACTCCAACGCCCTTCGGAAGCTTCCCTACATGAGGCGTGAGTGGTCCTTTTTCTTTCTTCTTCTTCCGCCCTTTCTTTCGTTCTCCTTCCTATCAATTTTTTGTTTCTTTCAATCCCCTTCTGCAATGCATTTGAATGATTGGTTGGCATCTGGGTGAGTTGTCTCTACGAAATAATGATGGTGGCCGTTCTAATTTCAGACCCATGGGAACACCTTCTTGGGATGGGCCTCGGCGCCGTGTTCGCCAACCAACTTGTAAAGTGGGACGCTCAGTTGCAGGAAGATCTTGATAAGATGCTGGAGAAGGCCAAGGCTGCCAATGAGAGCAGATATTTCGGTAACGAATTCCTCAGTAGTTTCCTTTGATTTCTTCTTTTCGTTAGCTTGGAAAATTAGATTTGTTTAAGGAAGGAACTGCTGAAATTGTGTGATCCTTTGTCTTTTTTGCTGTTGATCTGATCAGACCAGGTGCTTATGGATTTATTTGTGAATTTTCATGGGTGTAATAGTCGTTCTTTTCACCAATCTAAAATAAATATATCTTATGTCTAATTCTTCGACAACGAACCATCCCTTGTTATCCACTTGTCTACTTTCTGCTTACAGGGCACCATAGCGGGCGATCCTTTCTTTAGATTTGAGTGGCAAGTATGCAGATTAGTTCTTCGAAGTAGGAAACAATTGCATGGTTGAACGAGAGAATTTAGCAGGGGTAGTAGCAGCGCATAGGAATTATAATTTTTCACAAGTTCTATAATAATTTATCTTTGTTTTGAGGACACAGAAAAAAGTTGGCCGTATATGGATTGATGACTAGAAGGAATCAGGTGCAGTGCAATTCCATATTTTTTTGCAAATTTCAAAATTTAAGTTTTAGGTTTTTTCAGGACGGGAGATTTCAACATGTGAATGTGATGTTGACAGATCTGAAACTTAGAACTGCCTCTTGTTCCTTTAAGTAGATGTATAAGTTCAACAATATGAGACTTCCAAATCTTATGGGGCATAGATTGTTGCTTAAATATTCTAATAAAGCGATTCAAGTGCCACTTTCTAGGATTTGGTACATGATAATCTTATCACCTGGGTAAGAACTTACAAAAATGATGATGCATTTTGAAAGTGTATCTCCATAATGCAATGCAGGCACTGTGAATGGGAAATAAATGCAAATTTAAGCCCATCTTCTTTGATTAAGATTTCAGATAAAAGCAAACTCTGTTCTTTTCAAAAGGTCAAGAGACTTTCCCACAAGACAATGCATTGTTGAGTTGCACTGTGAATAATTTTATTAATTTTTCTTTAGCTTCATTTGCTCCCTATTCAATGATAGAGTTCCACTGCTATGCACAGATGTTGTATGCCAGAAAAGAAAATAGAACCATAAGTTTGGGATTGGTCATATGGTGCACAGTAACAAATAAATGATAAATTTTCTGCCATTGAAGCAATAAAGAAATTTTGGTGCTCAAATTGCTTAAAAATTTTCCTGTTTTCTCTGTTTTTCTTGTTTCTTAAATGTGAAGTAAAGGGCTCTTGTTAATGATTTTCCTTAGCACTTTGGTTACTCTTAAGCATATTTTGTTGACAAATTTTTTCTTCATTCCATGAGCATGTTGCTTTCTAATGATCAACAGGCTTCTATGACTGTATCCTAAAAAGAGGACAGCCCAAGGGTTGGAATTCTTTGATAAGAAACTTTTAGAAGCTTCTTTTCTATTCTTAGCTTATGTCAACTGCAAAACAGGTTCCATGCAATAGCAAGGAAAGATACATGTTCCTGATACCTTTTCCTTTTTCATACACAAAGAAAGTTGTCCTGCATTGGTCTTGTAGCATGCTAACTGTATGAACAGGAAAAAGTATAGGATCTAATGTTTTATTCTATCAACTCAGAAGTTCTGACTTATAGTTACGATGTGTCAAATAGCTTTTAATGCATGGAGATTTTTGCTACATTTTTTTTTTGTTTTCTCTTCCCATGAAACATTCTTTTCTGAGTTGCTGGTGATCGAGAACTGATCTAGCCAGTATAAGTTCTGTTTAGGAAATTCATCAGATAACCCTGCATGAAGTTCATGCAGATTTTGTGCTTGGTGCTTACAAAAGCGAAAAGTCTAAGATCACAATGTTCTGAAATTATGTTTAAGTTCAGAGAAGTATTGATGTTTATTTTATCCCAGAATTAACTACGACAATTCGTTACCTATTTTCAGTCTCGTTGATGGTTAGGGTTAAAAGCACATTATTTTGAGGAACTTGTTGTTGCTCCTAACAATAATAAGGGCCAGCGGGGGAAGAATGAGGAGATGTAATATCAAAATGACAAATAAGATGAAAAATGTTTAACACGAAGAGAGTATTGAAGGATTCTACTTATCATTTTTGGCGATTTAAATATTCAAATTTCATCATGTAGATGCTTCGTAATAGCAACAAAATTTCACTTGCATCCTGTGCAAGATTCAAATATTCAATGTCAACTCCATTTCTTCCATTGAAACTCTACTGATGCCCACACTTTGCTACATATATGGATATCACCCTTAGGGCCTGCTAAAAAATGGCCATATTCCCAGATCTTCTGCAGCTCTTCCATATCTATATGATACAATTTCGTAGAGGGTGTATCATAATGTGTGTCTATTGGGACAGTAGTTATGCCATATTGCGAAATATCATAATTATATTTTTATAAAAAATTAAAAAATAAAGAAAAAAATCAGATTTTTTTTTAAAGTATGTTTTCCATGAAAAACATGTTACACATAAATACAGACTTATGGCAATGAACATTTATCAATTCAATATAACAAATCATATGGCTATGAGTCATAACACATTAAGAAATAAGTTTAAAGTCTTAGGTATACATGATGAAATTGTTCAGTGCTAATAACAAATGGAAATATCATCTAATCATTATTCATCATCTTTATCTTCATCACATTGTTATTTGCCTTATCTTTTTGAATTTCAAGATCCTCGTCAACATGTACAGGCTCTTCTTAATTAGCATCTGTTATTCCTTCGATGTTCAACTTCTCAAGATCTTTCTCCTCAAATATGGCGGTTGGTCCTTTGTCAACTCACAAATCCAGTACATTGAAGTTGTTCAAGCTAATAGGATCAAATTGACATCAATACTTTCTTGTTAATACTTTTTCTCATTGCATAAAATAAATAAGTTAAAAATTGTTAATATATTCTAGGGCAAGTGTACATAACATCTAAAACAAGTATATATTAGCTTATTATTTTTTTCTCAACCACATTTTATATCATCTATAAATGCTTTGGATTTTCGGTTTTTAGATTAGCCCTCAAGAAGGTCTTGGGAACTTAGGACGTACTTGGTTCGGACTTTCTAGCCCAACCGGTGACGTGCCTAACAATCTGTTACGGACCAACCCCTAGGTCCAGACCCAGCAGGGACCGAGCAGGCCGAACCCAGTCGGCGGAAGCGTAAGGCATTGGAATTATGGGCTCGATCTCTTCAGTGCATTGAAGCTAGTCCCAAGGAGGTTAAGTCAACACCAGAGCCAGTTGCAGTGGGAGGAGCGGGAGGAGCAACTAGGTCCGAAGAGGTGCTCAAACAGGGCGAGTATCAGGGTGCCTTTGATTCTAATGTAGGGCTCACCGAACTAGATAAGTTTGACCCACAAGTGAGTCCGGTCCCCACGGCCCTTGAGGCTATCTAAGACCAAAGGTCTTAGGCAAATAGCTCGGTCAACCTGACCAAGCTCTTGTGCCAAATCCGAAGTGAGGGCGGCAACCCTCACGAGGTCCCCACCCTGGGCTCACCAGGCTCAGGGGCTTTAGTATTTGCTTGACTCGTTGGGCGCTAGGCCCGATTTGATTTCTGCACTTGAATTCCGCATTTAGGATTTGGTGTTTCCATTGGGTTTTGAAGTAGAGACCTAGCAAGGCGGGTTGTGCCTTGCGCAAGTTGTAAGTCATGGGTAGTGGATCTTGTCCGGTTTGTGGACGGATCAAATAGAAAAAGTATATTAGGTTTTGGATCAATGTACTAAGGATCGAACTTTAATGAATTGAAGTCATTTGCGAGTTTTTACTCTCTCTCCTCTCTCGAGGTTCCATTTGCTCTAAGTCTCCCATCTTCTCTCCCGTGCGAGAGCTTGGTGTCTTCTCCCCCTTCGCACCCCCTTGGCCCGTGGCGATCTTCTCCATTGAAGAGCTTTGGAGCACCGGCGTCATCCTGACGAAGGTTCCAAGTTGACGGCTAGCGGTGGATCTCCCCAACCGGCGGCGGATCTCCCCAACCAGCGGCGATCCCTCCACTTGTCCTCGGCAAATCCCCCATTGAAGAGCTTCTAAGCAAGGTACAGTACCTTCTCCTTGAACACGAAGGAGTTGAGAGGCCGGCATTGCACCGGGAAGGTTGAAACCGATCAAGGTTTCAACATTCGACGGCTAAAAAGGTTGGTCTTTGATTTTCAAGTTTCCTACGAAAGTTGTGTTGGGATTCATCTAAGGTAGGGGTTCTCGGCATCCTAGTTCTTCCCTCGGTATACCCGAGAGCAGGGCTTCGAGATCAACGGTGAAATCCACCTTAGATAATCTCTTACGCGTTTCGGAGGAGCTTATTAATCTTTAGACTTAATCTAGCCATTGTTTGAGAAGTATTAACGGTGGAAGAGCCCTCAAATCCAAGAAGGAAAGGCTCGGTGTCTTCCCCTTTGTCTTTCGGTCCAGCAGGTCAAAAATCAAGGAAAGCACTAGATCTGGCTGTGAGATCAATCCACGAATAGGTCCATTGGAATCGCCCATCGAAGAGGATCAACATATCCAAATTTCGGCGAAATCGGACGGTGGAATAGCAAGATCGGCCCCTCGCCGGAAAAGGTCTGAATTCCGGCCGTTGCTGTATATTTCGGCGACCGCCTTTGAATCCGGCGCCAAAGGACATCTCTGTCCTCATTCTCGTGAAGGCCCGTGAAGAATTGATAAGGGCATCTTGGACATTTGGACGTCGCAACTCAGCCCAAGCCATCGGCTCCCTAGGTGCGAACCCACTTGGCACTCGGTCTAACCAAGTAAGTTCAATCCTAACCCTTGCTTCAGCCACGTGTCTAACCCCAGCTGCTACCTCGTTGGCCTCCACGTGTCCTCCCCCGAATCACCCTTGGATCGCGAGCTCCAAGCTTTTCGGGCAACCCTAGCCGCCCAATCCCTTTTCCTCCTTTTCGTGCTTTTCCCTAAGTCCCAACCCTAACCGCACAAAACCCTAACCGTTCATCTCTCCACGTGTCAACATCTCCTCGGCCCTTAGCTAGCTCGCCCTCCAGCTCACGAGCCACCTGTCCCACTCGGTCCCACGAAGTGTCACGTCACCCAACCGCAACTTCCTCTCTATCCGCCACCTCTCCCTCTCGCGGATCCCTCTCCTATCTTTTAGCTCCTATCCCTCCTTTCTTTCCAACTCCTTGGCCACCTCGCCCTTGCCTTTAACCGCATCTCTCCTTAGCCCTTCATCTTTAACACGTGTCTCCATCTCCCGTCTCGAGAGATCCCCACGAGAGCCACTAGGCTCCACGTCCCCACTCTCACTATCCCTCCTCGGATCCATTCTCCTTAACTTTAGGAAAGTGATCCCTCTTCTCCTTATCGCTAGGGTTTCCTCTAGCGTGCTCTGTCTTGTCCGTAGATCTTGCCACGTGGCAAGGATCCGGCGCCCCTCCCTTGGCTCGACCAGCCAAGGCCAAACCCTAACCTAGCTAGGAACCCTCGCGCGCCGTCATCCCTCAAGGCAGCCCTTCTATTTCAGCCCCTTGTCCTAAGCCGCCTATCCTTAACCTCCCTTAGCTGAGAAAAAGTACACTCGACCTACCTAAGACCCCTTGCTAAGTCGAACCCTAGTTGACTCGAGCCCACCTCGAGTGACTCACCTTGACCTACCTCACCCGAACCCACTAAGCTCGGTCCAATAGTAGCCACCCACTTAGTCAAGCCTCTACCCCGTTCGGTCAACTACGACCACTTACCCCGAGCCTAGGCTCACTTCCTAAGCCACCCGGTTAAGACCCACCTATTAGTTAGGTTACCTAATTCCGCACCCAAGTTACAAGATCCCTCGGCCTACCCCAGCCAGAGCCTATCTTGACTCGACTGGCCTACCCATAGAGCCCCGCCATACCAAGCCAGCCCCAACCGTAGCTAGGGACTAGGCTCAGCCGGCGACGCTAGCGTCTCGCTAGCCGACCTCGGCCATCCTCCTCGCCGTCGGCCTTCTTCCGACATCCGTGGCCGAGCCACTTCCGGAGATAGGCAGGTAGGCGCTGCCGCTTCCCGGCATTCGCTCCCCTCGGCACTGCAGTGGCTTCCTGGCCGCGTCCTCGGCGACAGGCGGTCGCCATCCTCTCGGCGCCCGACAGCAGGCGGCTGCCCAGGCCGTGCGCTTCCAAGGAGTTGTTACAAATGCGTAACGACATGGTCAAGGTGGAAAATTATCACAAAAAAGACATGGACCGACTAAATTTACATCGCCAGAGAGACATGGAGGAAGTGCGGGCTATGTTTAGACAATTGGCCACCAACCAGGCCCAAGCCCCTGCAGGGTGAGAGGACCAATCAGGGTCCGAACAAAGGAAAAGGTTTGCTGGGAATGCCCGGATATCAAACCGATACTGAGGTTGATCCCAATAATATCTCACATATTGGGACAAGCACTGAGGGGGCCAGACTCAACATGGGTCCCCCACCAGACAGGCACCAGACCGAGCCAAATAGCGAGTGTTATACAACTCCTCGTGGCCCAAGAATCGGCCATACCAGCCAAAATCGCGTGTATGATTATTCTGAAGGAGAGGACGAGTCACCCCTTCGTCCTAGAAGAACGCGAAGAGACCCCCCACGTCAAGAAGAAAGATAGACACCTTCCGTTAAATATGACTTTCCCAAATTCAATGGGGAGCATCTTCGAGAGTGGTTGTTTATGGCAGAGCGTTTCTTCTTATGCCACTGTGTCCCACAAGATGAATGGATTGAAATTGCCACAACCAATATGACTGGCGAGGCCACAACTCATTATTTGTGATTCGATCATAAAACGGCTGACCCCACATGGGACAAATACAAGGCTAGTTTGCAGCTTCAATTTGGAGATTCTACGTTCATCGATTATGACGAAGATCTCAAGAATTTAACCTAGACTACGACCGTGCCCGCGTACCAAAGGCAATTCGAAAGACCAGCGAGCATGGTCCAATGGCCAGAGAAGGCCCTTATTGGGTCGTTCAAGGGTGGCCTACGAAGCGATATCAAGCGAGAAATGAAGATTCATCGCTTCGAACGGCTTGAAGAATGTTTTGCAATTGCAAGGTTATACGAAGAGAGGATAGAAGAGAGAAAAGAAGGCTCGAAAGGTCAACAAACAGAGGAAGAAACCCTCATTCTCCTCTGCTTCTCGAAATAAAGGAAGGGAAATAGTTCCCTACAACAGAGGGAACTTTTGGCCAAATCAGAGACCGGGCCATGATCTCCCAACTCGCTACCTCACACGAAAGCAAATAGAGGAGTACAGGCGAAAATGCTTGTGTTATAGGTGCGAGGGGAAATGGGATAAAAACCACCAATGTAAATCCCTTTTCAATATTGTTGTGGTAAATGAGTCAGAGAGCAGTTTTAATTCAGAAAGCGAATCCTCCTCTAGTTCAAGTTCGGATTCCTCCTCAGAAGAGGAAATTCAAGTAAGAAGAAGAGGCAAGAAAATTGAGCCTAAAGAACAAAAAGATAAACGCAAGGAAGAGACCCCGGCTAAGGAAGAAAAGCCTGAAGAAGTCGAGTCTCTCCATTCCATCCAGGATCCCCACAAGGCCAATGCCATGCGAGTTTTTGGCCGAATTAATGGTCAAAAGTCTTGATCTTGCTCGACAGTGGAGCTACAAATAACTTCCTCACCGAGGAAGCCGCTGAGAGGTGCAAGGTCACTCTCAAATCGAGCACCCCACAAACTATAATCGTGGGAGGGGGATACAGGCTCAAGTGCCTACACGAAGGCAAAGGCATGGACGTAAGTATAAAGAAGAAGACCTTCAAGTTGGACTGCCTAGTCATCCCACTTGAAGGAGTAGATTTGATTTTGGGCATGCCTTGGTTCCTTACTTGGAAGGATATTCATTGGGATGTA
>JAANDH010001087.1:39105-89686 GCA_011799765.1 Nymphaea thermarum
TACATCCCAATGAATATCCTTCCAAGTAAGGAACCAAGGCATGCCCAAAATCAAATCTACTCCTTCAAGTGGGATGACTAGGCAGTCCAACTTGAAGGTCTTCTTCTTTATACTTACGTCCATGCCTTTGCCTTCGTGTAGGCACTTGAGCCTGTATCCCCCTCCCACGATTATAGTTTGTGGGGTGCTCGATTTGAGAATGACCTTGCTCCTCTCAGCTGCTTCCTCGGTGAGGAAGTTATTTGTAGCTCCACTGTCGAGCAAGATCAAGGCTTTTTGACCATTAATTCGGCCAAAAACTCGCATGGCATTGGCCTTGTGGGGATCCTGGATGGAATGGAGAGACTCGACTTCTTCAGGCTTTTCTTCCTTAGCCAGGGTCTCTTCCTTGCGTTTATCTTTTTGTTCTTTAGGCTCAATTTTCTTGCCTCTTCTTCTTACTTGAATTTCCTCTTCTGAGGAGGAATCCGAACTTGAACTGGAGGAGGATTCGCTTTCTGAACTAGAACTGCTCTCTGACTCATTTACCACAACAATATTGAAAATGGATTTACATTGGTGGTTTTTATCCCATTTCCCCTCGCACCTATAACACAAGCCTTTTCGCCTGTACTCCTCTATTTGCTTTCGTGTGAGGTAGCGAGTTGGGAGATCACGGCCCGATCTCTGATTGGGCCTAAAATCGTTCCCTCTGTTGTAGGGAACTATTTCCCTTCCTTTATTTCGAGAAGCAGAGGAGAATGAGGGTTTCTTCCTCTGTTTGTCGACCTTTCGAGCCTTCTTTTCTCTCTTCTATCCTCTCCTCGTATAACCTTGCAATTGCAAAACATTCTTGAAGCCGTTCGAAGCGATGAAACATCATTTCTCGCTTGATATCGCTTCGTAGGCCACCCTTGAACGACCTAATAAGGGCCTTCTTTGGCCATTGTACCATGCTCGCTAGTCTTTCGAATTGCCTTTGGTACGCGGGCACGGTCGTAGTCTGGGTTAAATTCTTGAGATCTTCGTCATAATCGATGAACGTAGAATCTCCAAATTGAAGCTGCAGACTAGCCTTGTATTTGTCCCATGTGGGGTCAGCCGTTTTATGATCGAACCACAAATAATGAGTTGTGGCCTCGCCAGTCATATTGGTTGTGGCAATTTCAATCCATTCATCTTGTGGGACACGGTGGCATAAGAAGAAACGCTATGCCATAAACAACCACTCTCGAAGATGCTCCCCATTGAATTTGGGAAAGTCATATTTAACGGAAGGTGTCTATCTTTCTTCTTGACGTGGGGGGTCTCTTCGCGTTCTTCTAGGACGAAGGGGTGACTCGTCCTCTCCTTCAGAATAATCATACACGCGATTTTGGCTGGTATGGCCGATTCTTGG
Source organism: Nymphaea thermarum (assembly GCA_011799765.1). Taxonomy (NCBI): domain Eukaryota; kingdom Viridiplantae; phylum Streptophyta; class Magnoliopsida; order Nymphaeales; family Nymphaeaceae; genus Nymphaea; species Nymphaea thermarum. Next base: position 40,484 of record JAANDH010001087.1, read on the forward strand.
GCCACGAGGAGTTCTATAATACTCGCTATTTGGCTTGGTCTGGTGCCTGTCTGGTGGGGGACCCATGTTGAGTCTGGCCCCCTCGGTGCTTGTCCCAATATGTGAGATATTATTGGGATCAACCTCAGTATCTGTTTGATATCCGGGCATTCCCAGCAAACCTTTTCCTTTGTTCAGACCCTGAGTGGTCCTCTCACCCGCAAGGGCTTGGGCCTGGTTGGTGGCCAATTGTCTAAACATAGCCCGCACTATGTCACTATGTTTGTAAACAACACTAGTACACAGCCAATAACAAAAATAAACTGAAGGCAGTAGGCCTGAAAACGAAGGAACCTTGAAGAATAAAGCAAACTGTATTTAAATATCACATCTGTGAAAAACAGCTTGATCATGTTATTGAATAGAGGTTCTATTTAGACACAATGAGACGAAAGAGAAAAGGGAGACGGCTGAAGAGAACTAGCTGTCGTGCTAGATCCATGTTCTATTTGTGCACAATAGAGTAAAGGGAGAGGACTGAAGAGAACTAGACATGGGCTAGACCAAGCTGAACTAGATGCTAGAGGAAAAATAAGAAATACAATAAACAAATAAGTGAAATGCACTTAAAAAAGTTACAAGAAGTTCCTATATTCAGAGATACATATCAAATTTATATCACATATACCTATATGAATCTATGATCACACACACTCACACACACATATTAGTAAATTTACATGTAATCTAACACCCTTCTCTCAAACTTATGGTGTAAGAATCAAAAATTGAAAATGAAATTAAATTTTGGAGAACATAGAACTTTACTGCAGAAATGAACAAGTTGAAAGTTGAAACTCTGAAACGGTGAAACCAGACATGGTAATTTGATTGTTTTCTTTAGAATTTCTCCTTAAGAAAGTGACAATCTATCTCAATAAAATGTGATTTTTTGACAATCTATATAAAATTTTTATTGTCACAACACTTTTATTTGGCCCCTTTATATTAGTCACCATGTCAAGTGGAAGTTCTTCTAGCCAAATGATTCCCATTGGTGCTGAACCCATTGTTGGGTACTTAGTGTCTGTAGATGACATAGATACTTTTTGTTATTTCTTATATTTTCTTGAGATAATTGGAGTCACCTAAGAAAACACAAAAATCAGTTGTTGAGTGTCTATTATTGGAGTCTTCCAGCCGGTGTGCATATATATAAACAATCAAATTTAAAGAAAAGGAGAAAGGCAGAAAAACCCCCTTATTCATTGTTCCTTTGATATATCTGATGATTCGAAAAATCACACTGATGTGAACTGATGTTGGAACTGGCTTACCACATGGATGGCATGAACAATCTCGGACAGGAGGTTTTCTGCAAAGATCATATGAGCTATCTGTACAATGTAGGATTATCCAAAGGTATACTATTGTCAAGCTTCATCCACCTCAGGAATTTCTAATTTCTTGTTGTTGATAATCCTCGCAGCAAACCTGATTTGAGATATAGAATAACTTTTAGTAGAACAAGCTGCTTCATTACCTAGAAAATAGGTAAGAAGGCTTGAACCTTTCATTTCAAAAGTCATTTGCAACGATTTTGGAGTCCATATGGAGCCTTCTTTAATTTTAATAAATTTCCATATGTAATGCAAAATGAAAGCATAACCAAATCTTGTAATTGGATCTAGTTAGTTTTTTAGTACTTGTAAATAGATCCAGATCCACAATCCATCCCTTTCTCTATATAAAGGGACGTTGGATCATTTTGTAAGAACAATCAAAAAGTTGAAAGAAAAGAACTGTTTTGTTAGTTTTCTTCTGTTCTTCTTGTTTGTTTGATCATTTGCTTGAGTTTTAGTTAGTTTAAGTTTAGTTGTGAATGCAGACGGGTTAAGATCAATTAATCTTAATCCTCTTTGCATTAATTGGTATCAGAGCGAGGTTTTAAGAGGAACAAAATTCTTCCATTAATGGAGGAATGAGTACAACAGATCTTAGCAAGGCGTGTGCCTGTTTTGACTTGTAATGTTGCTGATCTAGACAAGAAGTTAGATCTCATCGATCAAAGGATCGATGAGTTTAGGGACGAGATCAAAGGAATCTTCTACTCTATTTTGTAGAACACACAAAATCTTCCTGAACCTCCTTTGACTTCTTCCATTAATGGAGGAATGAGTACAACAGATTTTAGCAAGGCGTGTGCCTGTTTTGACTTGTAATGTTGCTGATCTAGACAAGAAGTTAGATCTCATCGATCAAAGGATCGATGAGTTTAGGGACGAGATCAAAGGAATCTTCTACTCTATTTTGTAGAACACACAAAATCTTCCTGAACCTCCTTTGACGGTGGGCCGATCGTCGTCTTCTTCAACCCATGAGCAAGCGACCTCGCCACTTCACCATCGGACAACAGTGAACCCAGCCATGGTTGAGGATGAGCGTCTAGAGGAGTGATGGATGCTGGCTGCTGCGTCGCTATTGGGTAAAGGAACCAGGAGCTCGTCCGGCGGTAGGGGAACAACCTCTGTTTCGTCCGCCTCTTGTGTAGGGAGGCAAGAGATTTCTCCACCGAGGCAGCCTCACCAGTGGGTCTACTGTCCACTGGTAGGCAGGGAGTGGTGGATGCCGTCACCGTTGAGGGAGCCAGAGAATCCGACGTCCCGCCTCCCATCGGTGGAGGTGCTAGGCCAGCCACTAGCAACAAGGGAACTTTGCCGCCCACGCAAGCCCCATTCTTCAATTCACCTGAAGGAGAGCAGGTGATTGCAGCTCTTCTCAAGCTGTTGACAATGAGCCCCGCTGTTATTGTGGGAAGGCGTTTGGAGGAGAAGCGTTCATCGGCGTGCATGATTCCAGCTGGGAAAGACGCCGGAATCACCGCCAGCTGCAAAGGAATAGCCCCTTCTCCACCTGTTGGTTGTGGGCAAGGTTTGAAGGTATCGCAGGCTCTGCCCATGGAATTGCCGCCCACCGGTGGACTGGAGGCGATAGGTAGCAGCCTTCCGCCTCTCAGACAAGACGGGGCGGCGACGGTGGGCACCCCACTTCTGTCCTCTGGTTTACCCCTTCTGCCTCTGTTTGAGGCAGACAGGGGGAAACTCGAGTGGCGCCTTGAGCGAGACAGGGGAAAACTCGAGCAGCGCCTGCTCGAGGTGCTCGTGAGCTTGGGCCATCCCTTTCGGGACCGGTTCAAGCTGAACCAGGTGTTGGACCCGATTCGGGTCCATATCGCCCGATTCACAGGTATAAGGGTTCAAATCTGGAAGCCAGTTCTTTCCATCATTTGAGAATGGAACTGATTCAGGGATGCTCTTAGATCATATCCAAGCTTGCGTTCCTTCTCCAAAGCCACCACCTAAGCTGCCACCTTGATCATCTTCAGAAGAAGTGAGCAGACCACCAACTAGGGGAGCGGTGGGTTGTTTTGTTCAACAGATCCAAACCTTATTCAAACCCTCTAAGGTGAAGAATCATTTTGGCAGAATGAAAGATTTAAACTCGTCGAAGATGACCCTTCTCCAACTAGGGTAGTTTGCATCAAAGCATAACCAAATCTTGTTGGATCTAGTTAGATTTTTAGTACTTGTAAATAGATTCAGATCTACAATCCATCCCTTTCTCTATATAAAGGGACGTTGGATCATTTTGTAAGAACAATCAACAAGTTGAAAGAAATGAAGTGTTTTGTTAGTTTTCTTCTGTTCTTCTTGTTCGTTTGATCATTTGCTTCAATTTTAGTTAATTTAAGTTTAGTTGTGAATGCAGACGGGTTAAGATCAGTTAATCTTAATCCTCTTTGCTTTAATATGGAACATCGAAGTCTGGTGGAGCATCCATATAAACTTCTTCCCTAAGTTCTCCATTCAAATAAACATTTTTTACATCTATTCAATAAAGTTTCAATCTTTTAATGGATTCAAGAGCAATGATGGTTCTAATGGTGGTCACTTCAGCAATAGGGACAAATGTTTCTTGATCCCATACTTTTGATTATAATTTTTGGCTGATAATCTGACCTTGTATCCTTTTAAAGACCCATAATTCTTGGCTTTATTTAACCTTGTAAACACATTTACGCGCAATTATCTGTTTGCTAATGATAAGTCTCATATTTCCCAAGTATTGGCTTTGTTAAGGGCGTCTAACTTGTCTATGGTGGGCATGGCATCTTGCCATTGTTTGTAGTCTTTGGCCTCATAGAATGTGGATGGTTCAAGATAGGAGCCTAGAGTACTCATACATGCCATATATTTAGGTGCAAAGGTCCCATTAGGCACAAATCTATTGAGAACTTTTAATTGTTCTTGTAGATCTTCTAAGAGTTACCACAATAGGTGGGTGGACTTCAATTGTTAAGGGACTGGTGTACCCTACACGAGTGCTTTCAAGTCAGGTTGGAGGTCTGTGTCGTCTATGATATGTTATGACTCGTGAATTCTTTAGGTGCTCCACTGTTGATATTACTTCCAATACTATTCACATTTTCTCAGCATCAAATGATTCATCATGAAACTTGGAAAGATATTTAAGCAAGGAGTAACCCATATTAAGACATCTAAACAAGGAGTAAACTGTATTACCTTGAGTTGTTTTATTTATTTCAAACCACTTTCACTTTCAATACAAGTTAAAATTTCTTGGAACCATTGTCACAGAAACGCGTTTTTTTGAAAAGAAATGCGTATAATACGTGATAAATAAGGCAGCCATATAAAATAGCGATTAGATGTGTCCTTTTTAAAAAAATGCTAGAAAATAAAAAACATGAAAACATATGCGTTTTTTTCACGTTTTTTCGTATTTTTATTAGTTTATTTATCATTTTCTGGATTTATTAAATGTTTTATTTTTTTTTATAATTTGCCGAGATATTCCCGAGATATACAACTTTTCCATATTATACCCGAGAAATTCCTCGCCATCTATGTCACATGGGTACGGGTACAGGTACGGACCATTTTCAAAAAACTTGGGTACGGGGCTACGAGCCGTACGGCCGTACGGGTACGGACCATTTTCACATTTCATACATATATATCAAAAAAATGCAAACAGAATAACACACAAACATAAATCATGGTCGAAAACACATAAATCATGGTCCAAAACACATAAATCATGGTCGAAAACACATAAATCATGGTCCAAAACACATAAATCATGGTCGAAAACAAACATCGGCATGAGTGCAGCACTCATTCGATGCCCTGCCGGCAAATGCAATCCATAATCGACATTCAACAATACCCTGCCGACAAATGCAATCCACATTCAACAATATTCTACGACAATGAAGAATGAAAAGGCCTCATATTCTAAGACAGTGAAGATTGAAGAATGAAAAGGAGGCCTCTATTATATTTGAAAGGGATTTGAAACCCTCTCGGATTGGTGGTCGGTCATCAAAGATTTAGGGATGTCGAGGCCTACGATTCAACATCTTGGTTCGTATTCACAGATTTGAAACACAGAGAGAGAGATTTGAAACCGTAGAGAAAGGGCGAGCCAGAGGGAGGGATGATGGGTTTTCACTTTCAGGCGAACAACACACAAAACCCGTCGCCGGCGGCGAAGGCAAGGGCCGATTAAAATGAAAACAAAAAATGTAAAAAACTTCAGTCACCTCCTATCTTCGGCGCGGCTGTCGCCGCTGCCGAAGCCACAGTCGTCGCCGCTGCTTTGTTGCCGGAGAGGTAAATGTTGCCGGAGATAGACGAGAGGTAAGTAGTCGAGGGTTTCGGTTTCGTTTTACCTTTTTCTTTTAACGTCAAAATATTTTTTAATGTTAGAATCAGTTAAACGTTTAAAAAAAATGGACAAAATTGGACCCGGTCAATGTTGACCATGTCCAATTTTGGACGGATATGGTCCCCGGTACGTTGACCGTACCCGGTACGGTCAACGCGTACCGGGGCCGTACCGGTACCGGATGGGTACGCCCCCTTTGGGGGCGTACCCATGTTACATAGCTCGCCATATAATACTCATACACGATATATGCGACAATGCTTGGAAAAATTATTTTATCATTTGTTAAATTGTAACATTTGTAACCTTTTTAGGTTTCTGAATATCTAATAAAATCACATTCTATAGTCTTCGAACTCAATCTGTTAGCCATGTCATTTAACAAATAGCGTTTCCAAGCCTAGGATTTAGGTGATCCAACTCATTCCAAATGCTAGTGATTTTGATTTCGAAGCATCTTATATTTTTTTTCTCCTTCTTTAGTGTATTGAGCTTTTTAGAGATTTTTTTCGGGCCATATCTCTTTAGGTTAACATCTCTTTGAGATATTTCTAAACTTTACTTGATTTTTCATAATATATAAGATTTTGGGCAAACTGAGGCTCAAAACTATTATATATCCATTCCTAAATTTTGGCCTTTGATGTGCATTTCTAAACATTTTGCCCATAATGCGTTATTGGGTCCATAAATCTAAAAGAAGCTATGTAACTTCCGCTATCGAAATTTATGGAATCCTCCATTGAAAATCTTCATTCTGTCAAATCAAAACTTGTCCAAGAAAAGCTTTAGAAGCACATGGCAACAGAAACAAGCAACCTTTATCAGCTCTGGAGAAGGATCAATGATAAAAAAACAAGTCCAAATAAGACTCTTGATTTTCGGCAGGAATAGAGGACAGCAGTCCAGCAATATTGATGACCTCACTGACACAACAAAGGAGCATGAGTATGAGTTCTTGATGACAGCACCCCATGAAATGCCCAGAAAAAATCAAAGACCAAGCTCTGGTACCATGCACTCTGGGCCAATATACAGCCGAAAACGTAAGTCACATGGGTACTTCACTAAGGTCCACGTACCTGTGTCGTCGTACCTGTACCCAAAATGGGTACTTGGACTGTTGGACACACTCGGGTACCTTTAGATTCAAACTGCTTAATTGTACTTTGATTTAATTTTTCCCACCTTATTTTTCATTCTATTCTTAGAGTTATTGTTCATTAACATACTAATGTTTTTATTTATATCACTTGTTTATTAAAATGTTGTTTTCATTTTCATTTTTTCTTTGTGTTATTTTGCATATATACGTACATATATCCTGCCATACCCCCGTACCAACATTTTTTAAAGTTGTCATGTCCGTACCCGTGTCTCCGTACCCAAACCGTACCTGTACCCATGTGACTTAGCCGAAAACAAAAGTAAACCATAGGAACCAAGGCCTGAAACAAAAACTCTTGAAAAATGAAGTAAACTGTATTCAAATATCATAGTAGCTGTGATAAACAACTTAGTGACATCCATAGCCACAAATTCATTCTCGGGTTTTTAACAGTGAGGTTTTTTTCTAATATTTTTGGACAAAGTTTTTTTTCTTAGGAAAATTTTGGGGAAATCTCATCAAATTTAAAATAAAATATGTTTTTTGTTTTGGTTTTTTCTTATTTTTATCTTATTTCTCTTTAATATTGCAATTTTTCGAAAACCTCGCAATATTTGTTGCATTAGTTGCATCAGCGAATGGGGGTTATATTTACACACAACAGGAAAAAATAGAAAAGGGTGGGAGCTGAAGAGATGTAGTCCTTGGGCTAGCTCCAACATCTGGCTCTAGCTGAAATATTTGACCAAGCTGAGCTTGGTATAACAGAAAAAAAATAAAAAATACAGAAAAAATAAGTGAAACAAACATAAAAAATTACTAGAAATTCCTATATCTATATGTATGTATGTATGTATGTTGGGAGTTCTATGCTGCCGTGTGCTCAATGTTGCGAGATAGTTAAATTTGTCTCTAAAAAACAGCCGCCATATGAGCATTAGCGACAGTTTATGATGTAGTAATAGTTAATGATGTTTTTAGCAACGATTGCTGGTACTTTTGGCAGTAAATTTTTAATTTGTTGCCATCTATCAACATTCGGCATATGGCAGAATAGAATTCTTGCACACACACACACACACACACACAGACACGTAGTTACATATATAATCTAACAATGAATGAGATCTTAGATTCAGAAACAGATCCTTTCAAGACCTAAATAAGTTCTCATTCTTGTTGGGTCAAGAAAGACAGCTTAATGGTGATGATGAAGTTAGGCTTGTTTGCAAAGATACAGCGTGGCTTTGTTGACTTACTTGAAGGTCTGCGTTTACTATGGTATAATCCTGGTTTCACCTTGGCATACATTCCCTTCTTGAGAACATGAGTGCACTTTTATACAGTTAATTTGATATTTGTGTGGTGAACCTTGAACAAAAGAAAGTAGCCACCAACTCTGCTACATATGGCTGATTTTCCTTTTCAAATGCATAGTGGTTTGTCCATATTTAAAGGCACAAACTGTTTTGCTGCTGTTAAATTGTTGAAACCGTTCATAATAGATGCTAGTTCTTTGATTCTCATGTATACAATTTCTTTGGGGAATTTCATATAATTTCTAAGTAGCCTGCAGACTCTGTAGTCTGCAGTTGAAAATTGTCCCTATGTGCAATAGGCGTACAAATTCTAGGGTGACCATGTTAACATGATTGAGAGCATCTCATATTGGTTACTTGACATGGTTCAACGTATAAGTTCGAAGAGGATGCAATCTCCAACTAGGGCTGCACAACGAGTCGAGCCAACTCGGGCTCGACTCGAACTCGCACGAGTAAACTCGACTCGAGTTCGACTCGTTTTTTATACGAGTCAAGCTTGAGTTTAAACATAAACTCGAGTATGTTAATGAGTCGAGTTCGAGTTAGTCGAACTCGGCTCGATTAAACTCAACTCGGCTTGATTTTAATCTCCTTTGACGTTTTTAAAATCTTCCCTCATTTTTTTCCTCTTAAATTATTTTTAAGTTTAAAAGTTTCCCTCTCCCATTATTATATTCTACTTTTCAATCAACGACTTTTTTCCCTCTCTTTTTTCTCTCTCCTCACCACGTTCATTTTTCATTCTTTTTTTTTTCTCTTTTCCCAACACGCTGCCTTTCTTCCCCTCACGCCCTTTTCTTCTCTTTTCCCAACACACCCATTTCTTCCCCCCTCAGGCCTTTTTCTTCTCTTTTCCCAACTTGCCCATTTCTTTCCCCACTTCGTCTGCCCTTTTCTTCCTCTCCACTTCGTCTGCCAGCCCTCGAATGCAGCGCAAAAGGAAAGCTGAACAGTCGAGCCGCTCGAGTCGAGCTCGAGCTGAAGTTTTGAAACTCATATCGAGCTCGAGTCGAGCTGGCTAAATATGAGTCGAGCCGAGCTCGAGCCGGCTGAGCTCGAGCTCGACTCGGCTCGTGTGCAGCCCTATCTCCAACTAAGTACTTCTTGTTCTAGGGAGATCAATGTTGACTCCTGTTATCTTTCAGTAGGCCATGCGGTGGTTTGAATGATAGTTCTTTGGTTGGTTATTGTCAGCCTTCCTCAATATGGTTGATAGCATCTGCTGGGTGTACAATGTGTGATGTTTCCCTTTCTTTGTGCTCTCAAGTAATTTTTACTTAACTTTGGACTCCCTTACCTGACTTTTGAGTCCTGTATTATTTTGACCACACTGTTGCATTGCTTCAAGATGATTTACTTGGGGGGTCAACAAAAAAAGTTGGCTGCAGAACTAAATCTGTTAATGCATTTAGAGGACTAGTTAGTTTAGGAAATCACTTGTTGAACAATATTTATCCGAAGACTACATAGTGAGTGCCTGGTCCTTACAGTTGCTTCTTTTCCTTAGCATGACTGTTTGATGGGAGAGCTAAAAGATGAAAATTTCTACTATAACAGTTCTCTTATAGTTTTGTAAGACTTGCTTAGTGATATTTTTTTTACAGTTCTTTTCCCTAGCGTGACTGTTTGATAGGGGGGCTAAAAGATAACAATTGATGTTTATAGTTTTGCAAGAGTTTCTCAGTGATCTCAACTTTGTATTCTACAACAAGTGTAGACGTTATTATAGACTGATTTATTTGCATTAAAGCTTCATTCCCATGGTACTTTTATCTTTTTTTTGGTTGAACATTTCTTTTCCATGTTAAGAAGGAGCTTTGCTTGGAATTCTTCTAATACATGCTTCTCCATTGTTGTTGGTATTATTATTACAATTATTATGATCCTTTTTAGTCCAAAATTTTGATTTGTTTCTATATGCTTGGCATCTAGCTGAACACTAACCTTTAAAAACTTACTGCAGATGCTGATGATGACTAGCGCTTGATTATCTTCTCATTCGAAATATGCAGACATTTTCTCGTTGGAAAACTTCGAGAGTGGGTTTTAAGAGTAAACGGGGAACTTTGTTAAACTTCAAAATCATTGTAACTGTTTAAGCACTTTGCCATTTCAACTTTTCCAAATAAGCTTCCTTGTAATGAAATTTCAGAAATGAGAGAAAACAAATTGAATCATCTTTCCATACTCTAGCTCTTCCTCATAATCGACATATAGGAGAATTCTAAACTAAATAAATGAGCGGCATGTTTCTGGGGTTGAATTAAAGGATCACCTGAACAATATTCTGGGTTCTTCCCTGACTAGGACTTAGCTTGATTTCTCTCTTGCAATGTCATGGAAGGCTTTATGACCAATTTAGGATGATGGTTTACTATTGTGTATTAAGTACAGTCTACGTATTAGGTGTATTTGTATGTGTATACTCAATAAGATCTTATTTTTTGCCGGAATGTGATTCTGGCACTTCAAGTCATCCTCTATAATGTTCTTTTGCATTTTCTATCCATGTCTACTTCAAGAAAAAGCCACCTCAACTCTGATCTGCTTATTTGCTGACTATGCCTCTTCCACTTTCATGGCAATCTGTTAAAGTAAAACGCCTGGTTCACTAAAGTACGTTAAATGCTGGTTGTTAAGTAAATACCTCTATGGCTCTATCTATTAAGCTTGCCCAACTCTGAAGACTGTAAATTGAGCTCCAACTAGAGGAGTGGCTAGGGCAAGCCAGATCTCTTCATGTTTAGGTAGTTCTACTGGATGGAATTTGTAGAAATCACCCTTGGATCAATAATTTTAGTTTGGTTAACATGTTCATACCTAGCAATTTTGTCTGTCTTTTAGCAATCCAATCTTCTTGGCTCTTTCAGCTCAGCAGACAAAAATCCTTAGGGGCTGTTTGGGAACAGCAACTTTATGTTATTATCCTATGTACTTAACCCAAAAATTAATTAGATTTATTGAACACTTTGAAAAATGTTGTATGAAACAATAACAGCGTGTTACTAATGCCAAATAGCCCGAAAACATTTGTTATAATCTACTCTTACCATGAAAAATCAGGTGTTCAGTTTTGAGACAGTTGAAAGCACAAATGATTCTACATCTAGAGCGTACGGAACGATGAAGTTTTACAGTTCCAGTAGCTAATGGCCATATGACAAATGATATCGGCAATCATGATGGTGATCGAGGACTTTTGACTGAAAATTTTTACAACATGGGAGACAAAAGTGATTGAAATACTCAGTCTCTTTTGCATTGCATGAACTGTGGAACAAGTTTGTGGGATAGGATGCAACTATGGTGCAGTGATATCGACATTCTAAATCACGTACCATCACTGCCAAATATGTCATGTTCATCATAGTGGCCATCGCTGCCATTATTTTCGTCAATGCAATCGAAGAATATGGTTTTCCTTCCTGCATTAGGTGTCCTTCATCCATCAGGTATGATCTGATTTTAACCTGTTCATAGCAGCTTTCATGAGGACTGACTTTGGCACATTAGCAACAAATATCGATATCAGGTGGGGTTTTTTGGCAAAATTTGTTTATTTGGAAAAAAATCTTTTTTTTAAAAAGTAAAAATGTTTGGTGAAAATACAGTACATGAAAAATTAATTAGAGTATATAAAAAACATTGACTTAAAATGATAAAAAATGACAAAGTAATAAGCATTGTATTGCATACAGGAGGTCATGTTAAATAACTAAACTAGAGAAAATAAAACGATGAAACAAAAGTTGGAAAAAATGAAAATAAAAAAATGAATGAAAAATCGTGAAAAAATCACGTTAAAATCGTGAGAAACTGATTTTCAACTTTGTTTTCAAAATGTCGCTCTTTCCCTTTATATTTTTTATTTTCATTTTTCGTTATATCGTAATGTTTTCTAAAATTATTGCGATATTTGTGGCTACAGTTTCACATGAATGAAGTGGTTCCATATGGAGCTGGATATGGTTCATGAAATTATATCAGACCACAGCAAAGGTGGAGTTCTTAGGTACAAAGTTTAGTATATATCTTCTTAGTTGGAGGACTCAGAGCTTTGGTCTTTCCTATGGTGGATCCAATCAGACTCGAACTCAGGATCTCCTGCCCATGAATCCTGATCATGGCATTGGCCTCTGGATCTAGACCACCCAATTTTAACAGAGTTTCCCATCCATTGACAAGACATCCTGCATGATCTCAGTGATATATAGACTATAGTATTGGTCTGGAAGCCAAATGAAGTGACATCACTTGATGACAATGGCTCCCACAATCAAACAAATGCTGGGTCCAGAGACTCACCGATGGATTGAAAGAACACTCGTCAATTACAAGTTCAAGTTTGCAATAAGAAAATCGAGGCCAGACAGCTACGTGCATGACCACCAACTCAAGTAAACCAGAAGATAAGGCGTGGACTAATGTTTTCCCGTAAAAAACAATTAAAGATTGATCTAGAGAAATGTTGCCCAGCAAGAATATGCCACATATCGCAACAAACTGTAAATTATTTAAAAATAATCATACACTCAACCTCAGAAGCGAATGAGAGGAAACATTGAAAATAAAGAGTAAGCAATCTTGTGCTACAATCAAACACCCCCCCTCAGCCCGAGAGAGGGAGTGCGTGAGAGAGATTTCTTGTGTGAGTGATGGGGGAAATATTTTCCTTATTCGTGCAAAGGACGACAATACATGATGGCATTAATATAGCTGACCAAGTCAAGTAAGCTTAACAAGAAAATGAAGATTGCAATTCAAACGCGCGACAGGAGTCAAGCGGGTCGTGATTTATGGACTTCGCAGTGCTGGACAACGAGAGGTAAGGAAGGAATGATCGGACCCAAGTTGCAAGATCTTCATTTTATAACTTTCCAATTATCTGACAGAAATTGGAACCATATCCTCTATGTATATGTGCTACTTGGATCGAGGCAGATCCATTAGTTAAATATGGGTACTGAAAGCATGGATCCGATCCATTTACATCACTATTTGAATGGAAATCATGTAAAATTTGGATCATGGGACACCCGTTCATAAATACCAATGTATTTGATCAAGCCAGGCCCTCAAGGCTGCTGGAGAAATGGATCATATTCGGATCTGGCCCATATCTTGGTCTAATTGAGAACCACGCTAGCCATCACGACGAGCAAGAATCGTCACAAATACTCTTCTAACTCGACCAAGTAAAGTCCAAGCCTTCCAAGTTGCATGTTTCTTTTGGAAAGGGCAAAGAAAAAGGATTTGCTAAATCCAACTTAGTTTCATCTTTCTCTTTTTCAAATCCATGTGAACTGATCTCTAATAAATGAAATTTAAGAGAAATTGTATAACAAGAAGCTAGACGTACATGCCATGTATGACAGCTAATATGGCCAAGATGGGGAACTAAATTTAATAATCGTTTGAAGCAATCCATGGTTATTTTAATGCGACAGTGGGGAATACAAGGCCCTACAAGCCAAGTCAGAATGTGATTGGGATTGTTGTCTACATCTAAGTCCAATTTTACTTAGGTCAAAGCACCTCCTACAAGGAAAGTACATTTTTCTTCTTTAATCCCACCACCCGAGCGAGAGCCGAATCTCCCCTCCTTCCCCTTGCCCCCACGGTACAGAGCTGCGTCGGTACTCTTCCTTTTTTAATCTTCTTTAATTTAGTAAGAGAAACAACCAAACTTTCAGGGGCATTGCCGGTAATTGGCGGCCGCATAAGATGCATGTTCACATATTGTGTTCTATTTGTCTCACCGCCGTGTAAGACCACTTAAATATATGTCACCGGCGATCATTAAAGATTTGTCGTCACTCTTCTTGAATTAATGCCTCCAAATCACCACACCTATCCATGTTTGTGGAGCCCTTGTTGATTTGTTCACTGTTCTTCATACATTTACCTATGAGAAATTCTTGAATGCATGGACATGACTGTGGTATACGTGCTAGTGAGAAGAAAGCCTTCTGGAAGATTCTGGATCAAAATGATCTTTTCCGTTTCTTTTGTCAATTGAAATACTAATCGTGTTTAAGATATGGAAAGATGTTTACTTTGATTATAACTCTTAAAAAAATGACCATAATCTAATGCAAAATCAGCAAACATGTTTGCTCCTGTGTGTCGATGCCGTGTCCATGTTTGAAACATGCATGCGACGAAACTGCGGCAGTATCCGGTTGATGTAGCAACGCAACCAGCAGTTATGTCGACAAAGATCATAAATGTCACTGGTGTAGGTGTATATTAAAAAAGCAAAACAAATAACAACCATGATCCAATAATGTCCAGAATCTTATTTATGTATAATCATATTAAATCCTTGATATATATATTTGGTGGAATTTTTTTTTGGGAAAATAAATCAAGGAAAACATGCATGAAAAAGACAGGAAACAAGACCTGAGGCTACACTCTCCTGTTCAGTGGAGTAGACCCACCATTCCGCCATGGTCAAAGCTCCCGACCCAACCCTTCATCCTGTAGGACACACGGAGGTCTGCATCTACCACCATTAATTAGTCCTGATGTCAAGCCATGTAGCATGATTAGACGATTACTCTATAAACTGCAAGACTTTGAAGCGAATCTGGCTGACTTTCAAAATGTAAAAGCATTGGATATATAATATTTGTTTAAAAATAAAATCGATCCAAATGTAAATCCAAATGTGAATATGATCAAATACATTTATGTATATCAGAATACGAATCTAATCAAATGTAATTTGTTAAATCCAAATCCAATCCCACTTGATAACCAGACATTACATTTTTTTCCATATCTAAAATTTTGGTTTGGTCGAATATCCGATCCAAATCGGATGTATTGATCACATCCCCACATGTATGGCTTTCTTTAGAGTCAGTAAGTCAATATAATAAAGCTAAAGCTTTGATCAAATTGGCTTGTGCTTACGAGATTCGATTCACAGTTTAGCTCGAGCTCCCAATCAAAAGTCACATTAATCAGTCCATGCACGAGCTTATAGAAGTTCATTCCAACTTAGAGAACAAAGATATATTACAAACACATTGAGACAATGCTGATTAATTAGTGGGCATCAAGTCGTAATATCATGAAATTGTATGTATGTCAACTGCTTACAAGTTTAGCATGATATGAGCTAGTCTTGAAACAATCGTTTGATTAAGGAGCCCAAACTAGTGGACCAGAACACGCACAACCATTGCATGTTTCAATTAAGAAGCATGATAAGATTACAAACTCTCTCTCTCTCTCTCTCAGAACAATCAGTCAGACTGTGTGACATGTATTAACCACATCCTCGGTTTGATTCTGGATGGTTGCGCGATATGTACTAACCACATCCTCAGTTTGATTCTGGATGGCGTTATCCTAAAATCTCCATTTCTACAAATGCATTGAAGAGTACCAATATGGCTTGGTTTAAGCGTCTCTCTCTCTCTCTCTCTCTCTCTCTCTCTCTCTCTTCACATAATAAGTGATGAATTTTCGTGAGTGGCTGAGTGAGGGTTAGTTGCCGTGACTTATTTGAGGTTGATGATGTGAATGTGGGAGCTGCCAAGCGTAGTTAATAAGCGCATGGAAAATGACTGTTTCTTGTAGAACATGAAAGCAAGGAACGGGGAATTTGCAAATGGTTCTTCCACGTGATTTTTCCACAACCAAAGAAAAAATTCACCGACGAAATGATCGACAGCCAATCGCTATCCAACACGTTATAACATAGGCAAAGCAAACGCCAATTGCCATCCAATACCCAAGAATCAAGCGAACAAGGAAACTAATTCGTCCTTTTAATAATTTTCTATTTCTACTTGCCCTTGCGTGACCACAAGTCTTTTTATGTATCTTTCAGAACAAACAACCATACTTCAGCACTCCAACAAATATATGACACCCCAATTTTTGTTACCCTGGCCATTGAACGACGAAGAGCCTTCTCTCATTAACAAAGAAAATATCCAAATATATATATATATATATATACAATGAAAGTTAAGATAAGCCAGCTACCTCTATGACCATATGGTTATTTTTTATTTTATGACATTAAAAGCATCCTAAAAAAAGCATTCTGTCACTGACCAAGTAATTGGCCATTACAAATGCACTTTTTGCAATGTTTTTAGCAACACTGAATAAAAAATAACCATTCAACTATGAAGGTAACCGACATATATACAGTAAAACCAGTCCGATCTTTATCCTCTTTATACTTAGACGGTTCTTATCTTTTACTCCCTTCTTTTTGAGGGAGAAACTATAGTATTGCAACAACAGTAATAAAAACTTTGTCCTATGTCGGACTCATGTTGTTCAGGTTTAGTGTGGAGGCCATACTTTTTTCTATAAGCTGACAGAATATTACCGGCCAAATATCACGAGTCAATGCATTGTGGCTTATAATGACGACCTTAAATTAATGTTTATATAAAAAATAAGTAAAAGGTAAGTTTTAGTATTATTTACTCGGATATGGACAAGTATAGGCTGCTGATGGCATATAATTGATATCCAAAGGGGGCCATTTTAGACCCGTTTTCTTTTGTTTTTCTACCAAAACAATGTGTATACGTTGACATATTTACAACATCGTCTAAGACCTTTGCTCCAAGGTGGTGTAAGTCAAGGCCAGAAAAGCACTGGCGTTCATCTTCGTAGCACAATTACATGCATAAATGAAAAAGGAACAATTAAAAAACACATCCTTGGATTTAGCAATGACGAAAAATATTGCACTTCATTTCTCGATATTTCTGAAAACAAGCCTAACTTTTGCTCCATTAATAAAAGATAACCTTCTGTCATTCAACGGGAGGTTATACTAACTTAAGCCTGGTGTCACAAAAAGACTAAAATACATTGAATAAATATACCCTTCAACCTCATAAGTAGTATGCATGAGTCTGTTCAACTTTACCCAGCATTAATACACAATTTACTACATATGTATGTCACAATTAGTTGGTGCTTTCTAATTATTAGCACTGTACGCAGAGACACATAAGCGAGATCGAGTGCAACATTATTATCTGCCTGCTTCACATCGACACCATAGAGATCTTTTTCACAAAACTGATTTTAGGATTTGACCTTTAAGATTGAAAAATTCAACAAACAACCAATGATATATATCAGTTTTATTTTTGTTATATCAATCAGACTTATAAGGATACAAAAATCAAAATTCTGATAACTTTTGTTTCTTCCAATCTGATGCACGCCTAAATACATAGATCCACACGATGCATGAGTTTGGGTGCCTGATATCACGCGGACACATGTGGTCATCAGTTTTACCCAAAAAAACGTCCCTTCAATTAATTAAGTAGAGGCGAATCTCTCTCTCTCTCTCCCTCTCCACACACAGAACCGTTTCCTTTGCGGACCCGTTCTACGTGTTTAGAATAATTTCCTTTGAAAAAGTTGAAAAAATGAACCTTTTTGTCATTTATTATTAATTCATATTTTTTTATTGTTTTTTTTCAAACATCTATCCTTTTTAGATGAACAATCCTTTCCTTTTTAGATGGTTAGCTAAAAATTATATATATATATAATATATTATTAGTCAAACATGAGTTGTCCATTCTATATTAGACGGCCCAGATCTCCCCCCTTCTCTCTTTCTCTATATCTCTATATCTCTCTGTCGGTGACTTCCCTCTGTCATTGCCAGCGGCCCGGCTAGCTCTCTGCCTGGTAGCGTTCCCTGGTTAGCCTGCTGGGTAGAGGGCAGGGGGGCTCCGGTGTCACCCGCTCCGGTCGCCGGTGGGCATGCTGGCGACAGCAAGCCGGGGCTCCCTTGCTCTCTACGTGATGGGTAGAGTAAAAGAAAAAGAAAATAATTTAAAAATTTTGGGAGAGACTAGAGAGAGAGACCTGTTGGTTAATCTTGCTTGTTAGTATGACAACAGGAGGACATAAAAGTCATAAATTAAAAGAATAAAAAAAGGGAGACCATGAATGTCAGGATGCACTCATCAATGGTGGTCCACTCCTCTGTATTATGTATGCTGCACTTCAATGACATGCGATCGTAAAGGGGAAGACTCTTACGCAATTCTCTCCATGAAGCTTATTCATAGCCTGACGCATATATTATCAATGTCGAGCATGTGTACCAAAACTAGACGGATTCTGCCGCTCGCAGAAACGTCCATATCTTCTGTTAAAAGGTTGGAGTGGTGGTGTTTTCTCGATGGGCCATCGCTGTTGCAGCAAGCAGAAGGTGAAGAGAGGATTGTGGTCTCCAGAGGAGGACGAAAAGCTGATCAAGTACGTGACCACACATGGCCATGGCTGCTGGAGCTCCGTCCCCAAACATGCAGGTCTCTCTCCCTCTTTTTATGTTTCACTGTTCTTGTGGGATTTCCATTATTTCGCAGTATGGTGGTTTCTCCAGTTGTTGATATACGAAATTAGTTGATGTTTGTATTGTCCTTTGATTTCAGGCCTTCAAAGATGCGGAAAAAGTTGCAGGTTAAGATGGATAAATTACCTTCGGCCTGACCTGAAGAGGGGCTCATTTACTGCTCAGGAAGAGAGAACCATCATCGATGTACATAGGATTCTAGGGAACAGGTAACAAAAGGATCCTAGTTCTGTTTTTTTTTTCCTTGGTTTCATTTAATTGCACCGAAGGAAAACCCACCAACAGCAGATCTTGCCGATCTGATGAATATGTAACCAAATGAAAGAAAAAATCTTGCTATGTGCTAGAAAGAATGATTCATTCATGTCATGACTTCAAATGGAATCAGTAGTGCAATATGCATCTAATCAATTATGTGACGAATAAAAACTTTTAAGTGAACGAGCATCTGATAAGTAAGAAGAATAGATCGAGGAAAGAATGTGAACTGAAAAAACATCAGTAGGTGCTACACGATGACAAATTTGAACAATCTCATAGTTTGATGGCATGGGATCTTTTGATCGAAGTATAAGTCGTTGCATCATGGAGAAGCAAACTGAACTAACTTGGATGCATGAGCTATATTCTGCTACTTTGATATCATAATGGCACATGTTTATTCAGGTGATCTTTTTCATTATTTTATGAATGCTTATGTAGATCCGAAGATTTAAGTTTCATGAAAAAAAATTCTCTCTCTTTCTCTCTAGCGTCATTTCCTTTTTCTGTTTGTGGTAACAGATGGGCTCAGATAGCAAAACATCTACCCGGAAGAACAGACAATGAGGTGAAGAACTTTTGGAATTCGTGCATTAAGAAGAAGCTTATGGCTCAAGGCTTGGACCCAAAAACGCACAAACTTTTCCCCTCACATAATCCATGCAACACGAACCCCAATCTTCATCACCACCACCACAACCTCTCTTCCGCATCAAACATCCCTCAAACTGCCATCCACATCAATGAAAACCCCAACAACACAATCATCTTGAACTTCCCAATTCATGAAGCCCCAAATGTTCTTGGTTCCATTGTAGAGC
This sequence comes from Nymphaea thermarum, assembly GCA_011799765.1. Lineage (NCBI taxonomy): Eukaryota > Viridiplantae > Streptophyta > Magnoliopsida > Nymphaeales > Nymphaeaceae > Nymphaea > Nymphaea thermarum. The sequence goes on from JAANDH010001087.1 coordinate 60,092, forward strand.
CTCAGATTGCTGTTCAAGGCGACGTGTTGAACAACCACAACACCGGCATGCTTTGGGACGTCAACAGGCAACAGAGAAGAACCGTGTCGTCTTCTTCGTTGGTTGAACCATCCGGGTTTGCAGCATCCACTTCATCAAACTGCTACGAAGCATTTGTTCAAGAAGGCAATCTGCTGTGGAAAGATAGCAGCTCTATGTGGATGGGCGGCGGTGCCCAAAAGCCTGAAATAGGGGAAAGAGAGAAGCAGCAGCTGCAGCAGCAAGTACACCAACAAGAGCACCAGCAACAGACAGAAGTTCTGGTTCCCATATCAACAGAGATGTCCAAACTCTATGAAATGGACTTGAGCGAGCAGAATCTCTACAATGGTGCCTCAAATTATGATGTTGATTTCATGGCGTCACCCATGTTACCAAGTGGGATGTTGTATTGTGGTGAAGGAAGTAACATGATCTCCAGTGATCAACAGGTTTGGCATTGATGAGTCTAATGTTTCGCTCCTAATAATCAACGTAGCCATGGCACCAATAGCAGGTCCTGATTAATCAGATTATGTTATGTTGGCATGCATGCTTTTCTCTTTAATCTTATCCTATAACATGTATCTACGGGGTGCTTGCTTGCTACTGCTGCTCTTGGGATTGTTTTCTGTGTTGAATGCCCGAATGAAGATGGTCTCCTCCTCTCCATTATCTGCTTGTCTATCTAATGCAAATCGTTGCATGCATGTGTGTATGCGCGAGATGCATCTACCTGTGTTTGTGTCGGTGCGTAAATTGAAGTTTCTTTTAGTGTATTGGAATTTACATGGTATTTGGTAAGATAATGGTCTTGGCGAGGACATGATCAGCTCTTAAAGAAACAGTGGTGGATGACCGTAGGTAGAAAAATCTTGCCATATCTCCTCAAGCAAGAATTTCAGGGATATTCTAGAGAATTCCGCTGTAGGTGGTATGTGGACAGCTTCCTGATTTTATTCAAGGAGGAGCGGACAGTGGGTCGCGATTTTTTCTCAAAGAGCAGTAGACACAGGCACAGTACAGCATCCATGAATCAAGCTGGAAAAAGATTTCGGTGATCAAGCAGATTGATTTGAAAAAGAAACCTACTGTTTGATAAATGAGATAGAATGATAAACAAAGAGAGACATGGAGGATTTACGTGATTCGGACCAGAGAATCCGACGTCCTCTATAAGGCCATCATGCTGAGCGGGCGTGATCTTCTTCGTCCTCTTTATTACTCATTATCACCATCTTACAAAGATAAATGGGTGAGGCAATGTACAGGGTAAGGAAAGTCAGCATCAAATTTTATCTTATATTTCCTTTGACAAAATATCAGAAAGAATCAAAAGATTATGAATGAAAATTTTCCTTCGTGAATGCCAAGATATCTTTTTTCATCACCTACGAACAATGTTCACTCGCTTTTCTTGCTCGATTGCAACACAAGGTGGCGTCTCAGTTCCTATGATGCCATCTGCTTGTGACAAAAGAAAAAAAAAAAAAAAACTTGCCACGAACATAGGTAGGAGAAAAGGTAAAAAACATTAGAAGAACCTCTGTTGGAAAAGAAAGTTCTGGCCGATTCTTTTTATTTGGTTTCCTGCGTGGCCCTTCCTGTTCCTTTAGCAGTTCAACTTTTCTATCCATCAGGTCGTGCTTCATCTTCCTTCCATTTTGTTGCCATCTGTTCTATATATGTCCAAGAATGCTCCCGAGGTAAAAACGTTTTACTACACCCAACAATACATTATAATATCTATTAAAGTCAGAGAGCAACTTATTCGGCATATTGCTTTCTAAAGCCTGGTATGCTCTTACCACTCTTAAGTTCAAAGAGATTCTCGTGTAAACCGCTATCTTGGGAGAGTTGGTAACTATTTATTATTGATTGATCTGTTCCGTGTCCTTTTCTTTATATAGAAAACACTATAGGGAAGTTATGCTAATTAGATATTTTGTATGCTATACATAAACATTTAGAATATTGAACAAAAAATGTTATTTCTATAGTCACACTCTTCTTACCACCATCAACGTCAGTCGTAGTACTCACCCATAGTTAGGAGATTTTATTCTCACCTTGCAACATCCTACTTCCTCGATCAAAAGAAGAATCCCGATTGGTTTTCAAATATTTATTCATTTACATATGGTTTGCAGACTGCATCCTATGATCATAGATGAATGTGTACAAGCTAAAGGCATTTGGGGAATACGAATTTTAGCCAGTACACCATTATTAAGTTAAAATCTTATAGGAATGAACCATCCAAAGTTAGGAACATGTAACTTTGAGCTGGCTTCATGATCCAGTAATCGACCTCATTCTCTGTTGTCTTTTATGCAAATGTGGGTTTTGATTTTTTGCTGTAATCCGAAACACCTTAATAGTCTGAAACACCACATATATATATATATATATATATATATATATAATGTGGGTTTAGGACGCCCACTGGATTCTTAATTAGCATCCATTTTGAATCGATTAATTATGTATTTTTAGATGATCTAGAAGAGGATGATAATTAAGCTATAAAGAATAAGCATTCCTTCTTCACATAATAGCATAACCATTGGAAGTACTTGGTCCAACCTTACTCCTTACCAGTATGCGCTGTCTGTCTGACTCCTCTACGTCCAATATCTCGGCAGCCAATTTTTGGAAGTAGGTTAATCTCTCTCTCTCTCTCTCTCCCTCCCTCCCTCCCTCGAGGCCTGGTTTATATATTGGGCTTCCTCTTTCTTTCGCTCCGTCTCTAGAGTGCCAAGATGAAGCTAATCCTAAAGCTTTCCCAATACGGTTACGTAATGTAAATAAAATATTTGTAACGTTGATAAGCCTTTCACTCATCATGCATGTAGTAGAACTTTGAAAACACCGCGTTCTCTCTCTTTCTCTCTCTCATATATATATATATATATATATATATATATATATATATATAGAGAGAGAGAGAGAGAGAGAGAGAGAGAGAGAGAGAGAACTTGAGGCAATAATGCACGCACGTCCAGGTTTTGGAATGCAATTGGGCAACACGCCCAAGGACCAATTGCGGAATTTATATTCTAAAGAAAGAGAGTGAACGAGAAGGAAAAAGGGAAATAGTCACCAAATAGACCAGATGAATAAAAAAGGTCTGATATATATATATATATATATATGTATCCCGTCAATTAAAGAATTTATATTCTAAAGAAAGAGAGTAAACGAGAAGCAAAGGGAAATAAGCACCAAAATAGAGCAGATGGATAAAAAAGTATGACATATATATATATATATATATATATAAGAGAGAGAAACAGAACCTTCACTCCAAAGTTCATGTTGTCCATGGACGTTTCATGAGAACCATTCGATCATCCCGATTGGATGGCTGTGGCTGGACAGTCAGAGCAACCATTTGCAGAGATATGAAGAGCTGCTCTCTTTTAATAGTAGGCTTTTGCAGGGAAATAATTGATTCACTTTGAGGTCTAATAATAATGACTTTCACAAGAATATCACTTCAAGCCACATATATTCTACCTCTGTTAATAACCATTGTAGGTTGCTTCTCTGTCGTCCACAAAATTGGACTTTCTCCCAATAACCACACATCCTATAATCTATCACCTGGATTTTTGATTGGGCACCACAATCAACACTACCAAAAGCCTTCATCTTCAACAAATTTCTGATATGACCGTCATTCCTTAGCTAGGATTTCCTTCAAGATAGTGAACGACTTCCATTCATACTTAGGGGTGGGTGTCCGGCAGGTGCCCGTCGGGTTTTTGGGCGGCCCATGAAAATGGCCGTCAGCTGGCCCTGGCTGGGCTCGGGGTCGATATTTTTTTTATTTTTTATTATATATATATATTTCTATATATATATATTTAATTTTTTTTTTAAGTAAATTGGGCCAGGCCGGCCCAGGCCCTACTCTGGATTGGCCTGCCCAGCTCGGCCTGATGCCCACCCCTATTCATACTACTGCAACATTATTTGAAGTGGGCGTTTGCATATTATTTGTTGTAGGCATTTGCATAAATACACTGAGTGCATTTAGTCGCAAAGTGAGTGTCTGGTCCGATAATAGTTAAATAAAAAAACTTACCAACCAAACAGCAAAGAGTTGTAGGATCCTTCGATTTGACAACTTATTGTGGAATATCTTTCTACTGTTCTGTTGGAGTCCCAATTGGCTTTTCATTTAAACATCTAGTTTCTTCAAAAATTGCAAGATAATATTTCCATTGGGATAGGCATGTTCCTTTTTTATCTTGATAAATCTGATTCTGTTATATGTTTCTACTACTCTATGGGATTCTCAATTGGCTTTCCATTTAAGCATCCAGTTTCTTCAATAATTTCAAGATGATATTTCCACAGAGATAGGTTCCTTTCTTTTTTATCTTGATTACTCAATTCCTATGAAGAATTTCAACTCTTGAAAATCCTGTGTCAAATACACTGTTGATGTAACTTTGCAAGTAATTTATATGCTTTTGATTATTACTTGAAAGAACTAAGTCATCAACACAGACTAGAATGAACAAAAAAAAAAAAAAATTGTTCCGTTAGACCAAGTAAAGAGACAATACTTTGCTTCAGACTGCTTTAAGCCGTACCTTTTCTAAAGCAACCGATGACCAATGAAACTAGATGGGGGGCACTTTCCTATAATTGTATAGTGATGTGGTTAACTTGTGCACATGCATGCATCTCCCCCTCTTTGCCTTATCAAAGCTGGAGCATCATGTAAACTTGCTCTTGTACATCACAGTGGAGAAATGTATTGTAAACATCCATCTGCTTAGCTACAATGCATAGTTATTTTTTTCTACAACTATTATCTATCAATCATCAAATTGTAACCATATCTACCATGTAGAAATTCCATGATAATCCAAGCCCTCGACTTGTGAATAGCACTTAGCTACTGGACGTGCCATGCGCTCCAAAACTTGTTCATCATCAGCTTTGTATTCTGCTTTCCGAACTCATCTACAGCCAATGACTGTAACTCCAGTAGCACATGGCATAAGAGTACAAGTCCCATTTCCTTCCAACACTTTATTTTTGTTGCCAATGCTTTTTTTTATCAAAGGTACTAATTTGATTCATAGGAGGTGGTGGGTACTTTAGATTAGTGAGAAATGCGAAGAGGAAAATATTAATGGGCTGGTGAAAACTATATAGTGAAAAGGCATACATTGACAACAAATATCTAGTTATTTAACCTTAATTTCCTCAAGGATAATTGTGTAGGTGAACTTGGAGTAGCTATATTGCAAAAAAAAAAAAATCCCAAAGTGAAACAAACGGCTTGCAAATGCATTTGAAAGTTCAAAAATGCCTAATCTCATCATCATTTGTCAGGGCACTATGGTAGATATGTTGTTGAATTGTCTCTTAAGGGATGATTGGGCACAAGTCAAATAGAAAGACCAGACAAGTTTGGTTTCCATGATTCTAGCTACTGAGTAGGTAGCATTGAAAGCAACGAGAGAAGAATGCTCTTGATAATACCAATTTTCTACTTCTATAGCAAGTACGAAGCAGCTATGTCACCATATTGCAGGGTGCGGGTGCCGATGCCGGAACGGCACACCCCAAAAAATTTAGGTGCGGTGGTATGGTGAAGGTATTTTATTATTATTATTATTTTTTAAATTTATTATATATATAACAAAATAAGCATATTATTACAATTTAGTTATTAATGTATATAACATACTTGAATAATTGTATTGCATAGGAAAATATCAAAACAACATATATTATATAAGTAATTTAGTAATATGACATTCTAACTGGGCTCGGGTGTGAGTTGGAGCTGCACCCATGTCCGGTGCGCACCCGACTCGAGGCGGACTCCGGTGCGGCAGTAAACTAGAAGAGTCTGGTGACTTAGCTAAGCAGGAATCACTGCTTATTCGCCTTGCAATGTGGTATGCCCCTACCAAACCGAACTAGGCTAAGTCAACCTAATGGGCCTATATTCTCCCTATAACCAGTGATATTTTCATTCGCTCTCCACTTTTTTTTCCATGCTCTTCTGTTCTTTTCCTTGATGGAATCAATTATCATTAGGCTGCCTTGTGAATAGTGAGTTCCATGAAGGCGACTTCTAGAGTTTTTTTGTACTAAAGGTGCAATCTCCTAAATTGATTTTCCAGTAGGTAATTCTTCAACATCTGACTATTGAAATGCTTGTCTTCCTAGAAACTCATGGATTTTGGGTATCAGATCATTCAAAGGTAGTGAAAAAATGAAAAAAAACATTTGAGACAATCTTTTCTTGAACTTTATGCAATCGATTAAATAGGTCTACAGTAGCACCAAACAAATTATGGTGAGAATGAAATGGTTTTCTCATGGAGAAGCCTTTCAAAAGGAGCTTTCCATGAAGCAAGATAAATGGAGTTTCTCAAATACACTCCATCAAACACATTTTCCCCAAAATTTGATGGGTAAGTTAGCTTGAAGTCTAAGCACATGACAATTTTTAAGAAATGGCCATACTTTCTTTCAACTATTACTATTCTCTTGAGGTATACATACACAACTATATTCATGAATGGTGCCTTTGTCAAGAAAAAGCTCTTTAACTTCACGATATATGAACTCCAACACCTTGTCACATCTGAATGTTATAGTGTTTGTTTTAAACTTATTTTTAACTAAATTGAATACTATTTTAACAAAGTATTCATCTTTACATCTCATAAGTATGATTTTTGCTCTAGAATAGTCATCTATAGTAATGCATGAAATTCATTATATTTTACTATCATATCATGCATCTATTCATGTTTTTTGTTTAAAATCTTTGATTATGATGTTTGATATGCTGAGGAGCTTTATTCAGATTTTATCAAATTTGGAGTTAAATTGAGGAAGGTATGGTATTATTTTTGTGCTCAGGTTAAATCTATAGACGATCCAAATGTTCACTGCCTGGAACTCATTAAGTATTAGATTTTGGACTAGATTGGAGCGTGAATCAAGCCCTAGAGTTCCAATCTACCTTTGCCTTTGGCTTTTGAAAAAAAATAGAAGGCACCTAGGGTGGGCATTTTTAGCTTAGATACAAATAAGAGAAAATTGCACCTGATTGCAAATTTTGAATTGAGAAAAGATAGAAAGAAGTGGAACAAATTATATGAGATTGTTTGCGTGAAAATTTTTTGATATTGTTTGCATCCTCAAAAGTTTTTTGGTTTTTTGAGTGCTTCAGAAAAATGAGGTTTTATTTTGAAATGAGAGAGATAGGAACTCACTTGTTGGTACGTAGATTGACTGTTCTCAGCACCTTTACCGAGGGTAACCAATCCAAAGGCTATGCTTATTCATGATGCATTTCGTTTTTGCTTAAACATTTTTCATTCTAAATGCGGTGTGGTGTTTGAAAAAATATTAAAGATTTGGTGTTTCAAATTTTTGAGAAAGTTTTGAAGAATCAGTTGAGAACATAAAACACTTTGATTTGAGAAATCTTTACAAGGAAACCTTTGAAGATCACTTTTTTTGAAGTCAATTTAGTGTTCTCTTAAGAATTTAAATAGGTTTGAGATTTCGCTCTAATTTGGTTACTACTTAGTTAGAGCTCCATCTCATCTTGCTTAAGTTCTTGTAAAGAGGTGCTTGTGATCATTCATGATTTCCACAAGTGAATGTGAATGCATTGACCATGTAGAAGCAAGTCACTCATTCCTATTATAACATTCATCTAAAAGCGTTCCTACCGTCACATACATCTAAGTTTTCTTTTTTCTTTTATTTATATAAGTATTATAAATATTTTTATAAAAAGAATTTTTTTTGAAAATAGAATGATGTTGTAGACCATCAACCATGATTCCAATATTGGGTCATTACTTAAGTTTTAGTCATAGTAAAGTCAGCAAATGAAAAGTTATAACCTTAGATCTTGAGAGAAAAATATTCAAAAGAATGGAAAAGAGAAAAGACTTTAAACCGAGAGGAATAGAGAGAGAGAGAGAGAGAGAGAGAGAGAGAGAGAGAGAGAGAGAGAGATTTTGGAAATCACAAAATAAAAGGTTTATAAAAGAGAGAGAGATACATATTTTTATACGTACTTATATGTATACACACACACACACACACATATGCATAGGTATATGAAAGCTTATGAAAAGGAATTATTAACTCGAATGGAGATGAGGAAGAAAATTTTAGAAAGAGAGAGATTTTAGAGAGATAGAGAGAGAAAGTGGAACATACGTATATATTCATTTATATATATACATATATAAGAATTTGTAAAAGAATTTGTTAAATCATAAAAAGGGAAAGACAAAGAGAGATAGCCATGTACACATATACACATATAACATGTATATATATATATATGCCTTCATAAAAGTTGAAATTAAGAAATAACTTAGAAATATCCGACTTTAGTTTTGCTATGTAGGCCGGAGAGGTACTCAGGCTCATTCAAGAGCCTATGCTAAGTCTCCAAGGCCTCATTAAAGGGGATTCTTGCATTCGAAAACCTTTTGGAAAACGTTGTTTCAAATATTTTTTATACGTGAGCATAAAACCATAATTGTTACAAGAAAATCTATTTCTCCCACCATTAAGTATGAAAGAAAATCCAACAGACATGAAATGAAGAGCAACGTAAGAAAGCACTCATTAGGGTTCCTAATCGGGTGATTAAAGGAGAAGCTAAATGTGAGAATGTCATGAAGATGCATTTTAACATGTACATATTTGTGAAAGGTTTTCTCGGGTTGAACAAATCTCAACCTCAAAATCAATATAATAATGAAGAAACCTCAACCCAAATTCTCATTATTACCATTCACTTGTATATTAATTAAGAAAAATTAATCTATCATGCAATGAACATCATCTCAACATAAACGATATACAAAACAATACAAAAAGCATATTTCAGAAGTAAATGAAGAAATGGAAGTTATTTTGCCTTGCTCATACTCCAAATGCACTCAAGAATAGCTTTTGGCTAATCTCACTGAATCCTAGCTTGGGACCACATCTGCCCGTGGGTTATGATCGTCCACATTTATAGGGAAAAAGATGTATTGAACATCAAGATGTCAACTCTCAACTCTTAATGGCACACGGGAAATCCAGCTAACGTTTGCCCAACGACCATGGCATGACGGGCCTCTGAGGCCCTTGAAGTGATTTTAGATGGAGTAACTTTCCTTTTTACCTCAGTTGCATCTCTTTGGGAGCTCCTAACCTCGTCCAAGATATGGGTGCCACATTTAAGGTAATCCATTTTCCTAGTCTTCTCCTACCCACTCGTGAGAGGGCTTGACCACCGAGATGCGCCGAATGGGCGAAGAGTTTAGGGGACTTGTCACTTCTCACGAAGAAACCAATCCACCATTGAAGCTTGTCTTCGCAAACAACAAGAGTTGGAACTTAAAGAAGGGTTGGAGGTACCCTCGAGATAAGGGCGAGCCCTCCCACAGGGCAAACGAACCGAGAATTAGAGAAGGACCTAGCCACCCCTGTCACTCCAACCAATCACATGAGTGTCCATGTGAAAGATCCACTGAGAGCCGAGGCAGTCGTGATCCCACTCCCCTTGATCCCGGACCATGGATTGACACTGGGTCGGCGGCGAATGAGGAGGAAGACGACAAACTGTCAAGGGAGATGAGTCATGTGCGAACAGGAGCATGCCTCTGAGCCTAGCTATACTTATGGCAGACATTCTACCTGATTGAGCCTATATCAACACAGACAATGCCACCCTGAGAATGAGTAGCCTGGACTGACCGAGCCCCGATAGGGCGCTAGGCAAAAGGCCAACGCATGGCCACAGGATGACTCGGACGAGATCGAAGATGGTCATGCACCCCATCAAACGGAGAGGGCCACCAGGCAAGGTCGTCGAGCCGCACCTACACCGCTTCTTTGTGACCAATTTACTGACCAAGAGACGGATTGGGAGGATCCGCCAGTGAGAATTAGGCACCAACAACCATGGTATGGGCGAGCCAATGTCAATCTCTTTCAAGGCGATCACCCCAGACATCTAACTCAGCCGTTGCCACACATCAAATTTGATTTTCTCCAAGTCAATGGACAAAAGGCACAAGAATGGGTTTACAAAGTCCACCAATACTTTGAATGCCAACAAGTGCCTCTTGAGCAGTGGGTATCAATCGCCATCCTCCACTTCGAGGACGAAGCTGAGGTTGTACAGATGGTTGTGCCAAAACTGCCCAACACCCACGTGGGAAGAGCTGGTTAGGGAAGTAACAATCAGGTTCAGAGACCCATCCTTCCTCTACTATGAGATTGAACTTAAGGTGCTAAGGCAAAAAGGTTTGTCAATGACTACCAGGTAGCATGGTCCACGATTGGCCTGAAGCGGCTCTTATCTCTACTTTTTGGAAATGTTGACGAACAAGCTGCAACAATTGAGAGATTTCTTTCAGAGGGCAAACTTGATAGAGGAGAAGATCCAACGCCTTGCAGCATGAAAAGCCTTGAGAATATCGTGAGAGAAAGAGAAAGAGAGGACACGAGCAAATACTATAAACTCTTCTGTGTTATCTTTTGATTGAGAGTACAACAAATATATAGAGTACATATGATGGGACGTTACAACAAAATATGGCAAGATATAAAATCTATCAGATCCACAATTATAGGGGATTGACGTTGCCAATTAGATCCACAATTATAGGCTCCTCAATCATTATCCAAAACCTTCCTTAACAGTCTCCCGCAATCTGAACGGCGATTCCAAGACGTTGAGATTGTTTCTGAAAGTCGTGAACGTCGTTCCTCCAAGAGCCTTTGTCATCCCATCTGCTAGTTGCTCTGTGGTTCGAATGAAGTTCACTTGTATATCTCCCTTATTGACATGATCTCTAACGAAGTGAAAATCAATTTCAACATGTTTGGTACGAGCATGAAAGACTGGATTTGCTGCTAGGTATAAAACACCTATATTATCGCACCATAGGACTGGTGTATCTTGTGAGAAGATCTTCAATTCCTTGAGAAGATATTTTAACCATAATATTTCTGCAGCGGCACAGGCTAGAGATTTGTATTCAGCTTCAGTGCTGGATCGAGCTACAGTCCTTTGTTTTCTGGAGGCCCATGAGATGACATTATTTCCTAAGAGAGCAACAAAACCACCAGTCGACTTTCGGTCTTCCGGACTTCCAGCCCAGTCTGCGTCTGCATAGATGCTTAATTGCAATGAAGGCGATTGAGTCAAGCGAAGAACATTATGACTGGTGCCTTTTAAATACCGAAGTATTCTTTTAACCATTGTCCAATGAGCCACTTTGGGAGAGTGCATGAATTGACATGCACGATTTACCGCAAAAGTAATATCAGGTCGTGTCAGTGTAACATACTGTAATGCACCTATCACACTCCTATATAATGTGGGATCCGAAAAGGAGGATTCTTCAACAACTGTGACTTTTTTGGTAGTCACCATGGGAGACGTTGTGGGTTTGGCATTGTCCATCTTAGCTTTGTGAAGAATGCTATTAATGTAATTTTCTTGGCACAGGTATATCTCCCCGGGTTGTCGCTTGACTTCAATGCCTAGAAAATACGTGAGAGGGCCAAGATCTTTAACCGAAAAGGTGAAACCAAGCTGGGTATTGATACGAGAAATGAGAGCTAGTGCTGATCCGGTAATGATCAAATCATCAACGTAAACAAGCAGATAAAGTTGATGCCCATCACAAGAGTAAATAAATAAGGATGCATCAGATTGAGACACAACAAAACCAAGATCAGTAAGAAAGCAACTCAGGCGATGATACCATGCGCGTGGAGCCTGCTTGAGCCCATAGAGTGCTTTATCTAATTTGCAGACATAATGAGGAAATGTGCTATCTTGAAATCCCTCAGGTTGAGCCATATAGACATCTTCAGAAAGATATCCATTAAGAAATGCATTGTCAAAATCAAGTTGTCGTAAAGACCAACCAAAGTGGGCAGCAAGAGATAGTAACACTCTGATAGTGGTGGGTTTGACAGTCGGACTAAAAGTTTCTTGATAGTCAATGCCAGCCATTTGAAGAAAACCCCGAGCGACAAGTCGAGCTTTATGTCGTGCAATAAAACCATCAGGGTGACGTTTGATCTTGTAAACCCATTTGGAACTAATGACATGGAGATTCGGCTGTGGGGGTACAAGATGCCAGGTTTTGTTTTTCTGCAATGCTGAGAACTCATTTTGCCTAGCATTAAGCCAACACGATGATTGAAGAGCTTCTTTAAAATTCCCTGGTTCCTCTTGTGCTGTGATGGTTGAAAAAGCTTTTGGTTTTGAAGAACCTGTCATAGAACGGGTTAGCATTTGATGAGATCGAGTGGGAGGATCAAGACTGGTGGTGGCAGCAACAATAGCCAAATCAGACGTAGTTGGTGTATCCAGAACAAATGGTGTCTCTGATGTAGGACTTTCAGTCTCATTGAGCGATAGACCGGGGTGCTCACGAGGTGAAGTCGTGGCAGAGGTTGTAGCCATAGGAAGAGGTAACACAGTATAGGTGGAGGCTGGCGTGGACTGTGTTGGATCACACATTGGATCAACCAGACTAGAAGGAGAGCTGTCGGTCATATTTGGCAGCCAACGAGAAACAAGTTCTGCTGTGAGATCGGCAAAATAGTCAGATCCATCTGTTTGAGTTTCATCAAAGACAACATGTCGAGATATAAGAATGCGATGATGTCTCTTGTCATAGCATAAATATTTTTTATGATGACTAGCATAACCCAAGAAAATGCATTAAGTAGTCTTGGGCTGAAATTTGGAATCATTCATAGGCGTCAATAGTGGATAGCATGTGGCCCCAAAAACCTTCAATGTGCATATTCTGGATCCTGGTGAAACAACATATAAAATGGCGATTTGCAATGCAACTTCAAAGTTGGTAAACGAATGATAATATAAATGGCAGTGTGAAAAGCGTCAACCCAGAAACTATATGATAATCCAGCATCATAAAGCATACTTAATCCTGTTTCGACGGTATGACGATATTTTCGTTCAACAATTCCATTTTGTTCCGGAGTGTAAGGGCAAGAGAATTGATGCATAATTCCATGTTCATCACAGAGTGCAGCTAAGTCAAAGTTCACGAATTCTTTGCCATTGTCAGAATGAATGGAACATATATGTGCATTTAACTACTTTTCAATCAAGATCTTAAAATTCTTGAAACAAGAAACAACTTCAGACTTAGCTTTCAGAGGAAACAACCATCAAAATCTAGAATAATCATCAACGATGAGTAGAAAGAACCTGAATCCCTCTCGAGAGGTGATCGGGCAGGTCCCCATACATCCATGTGAAGCATTTCAAGAGGCCGTGAGGCTTGAAAATTAGAAGTTGGAAAAGGTTGCTTATGTGCCTTTCCCAAAAGACAAGACTGACATACTCCTTTTGGAATAGGAGAATTTATTGATATGAATCTACTGGAATTTAAAAAAGCGACGATCTTCTTGTTGGCATGACCAAGACGCCGATGCCATAGTTCGAATGGTGCTGAAATTTTATTGACGCCTGCTGGAAACCAACAACTAAACGCTGCTCCCTTGGTTGAAGATGACTCCATGTTTGACTTCGTCGCCTTAATGGGATAGAGCCCATTACGCATCTTTGGTCCTTGAAGTAGAACCTTGCCCATCTGTTGATCCTTAATAACAAAATCATGTGGTGAGAATTGAAAAATACAATCATTTTCAGATGTAAATTTTCCCACTCATAAAAGATTGTGAGCCATTTTGGGCACATGCAGGGCATTGTTAAGATGAAACGAAGACCCTGAAGTATTAACTAATAAATTCCCTATATGCTTAATAGAGAGACTTGAACCATTACCAATCATGATATTGTCTGATCATCATATGTCGTCTTGTTGTGCATCATCTCATCGTTGTTGACAATATGACTGGTTGCTCCCGAGTCGGGATACCAATATTCACCAGTGGATTCTTGTAGACTCATAGCAGAGAATGTACACAGAATATCATAACATGTCCTTGCCGAGTGACCTTTCCATCCACAATATTGACATGTGATGATGGTGCGAGGATGACTTCCATTTCCTGTATTGTTGTTGAAGTCTCCGTTTTGTGGTGGTTGAGTTTGAATATGTGGTCGATTTCCTCTCCCTTGGAATCGACCTCCATGCCGACCTCTGAAGCCACCTCGTCCTCTTCCGCGCCCTCGAAAAGTGTTGAAAGCAATCTCGTTTTCAACCTATGGCAATGCTTGGATAGATTTGTGAGGATCGACCCTAGCTGATTTGAACATATTAAGTCTCTTCTCTTGAGTGAGCAGAAGATCAAACAATTCAGAAAACGTAATTGCGGCATTTGATGAATTAACACTAATGAGAGTCACAAAACTTTCATATTCAATAGGCAAACCATTCATTGTGATCTGTACAAGATCACCATCTGTTGTATCTAATCCGGCCGTGGATAGTGTATCAGCAAGAAATTTGATTCGCTTCAAGTAAGTTTGCATATCCATATTGCCTTTTTGAATGAAATGTAATTCCTTTCGCAGCAGCATTATTCTCAAAGGTGATTGAGAACTAAACGACTTTTTCAGCGTATTCCATGCCTCAAACGCTGATTACTAGTCACGATTTGTTTGAGAACTGGTTCGGAGACGGTGGCCTTGATCCAACTTAGTGCTAATCGATCAGACCTCTTCCAAACAGTGAACTCTGGATTTACTTCACTCTTACCATCCTTCACGATGGTTTCTGAAGGAGTGGGGAAAGTCCCATCTATGAACTGTATAAGTTCTTGAGATTCCATGACCGATTCCAACTGGGAGCTCCATAGTAAATAATTGTCTCGGTTAAGCTTAACAGAGACAAGAGCAGCAATAGCATTCCATTGAGTTGCCATAAGACTTCTAGAGAAAGAAGATGATGGTTACACAAGGAAAAAAAACAGAGGATGTTATCCTGTTAGTAGCTGAAAAATCAGCAACTTCTCGCTGGATTGTCCAAGAAGTGTAAGATGAACTGATGCCTCAATCAGCAGATCCGATCCACAGCAGAGTCGCGCCAAAGATGCTGATGGCTCAGCCCGGATCACTTGTATTGCTGGAACAGGGGATTCCGTCAAGAGTAACAGTGTATACTAAAAAATCCGTAGCGCGTTAATGCCAAACCCAAAAAATCTGAAACTTGGAGGGAAGAAAGCCAAGAAGACGATTCCGATGGATCCTTGCTCGACCCCAACCGTCACCGGAGCTGATAATGCCAACGACCTGAAGTTGAGGCGGAACTCTGTTTAAACTCTCAAAAACAGAGGCGGCCGAAAACACGTTGATTCCGGTCGACGCCGTCGTGGGTTCCGGTCGAGCACTGGTCCGATGGAAGCGTAACTTCCAGACGAGGCTTCCTGTGCTACCTCAGATCGATTGAATGTCTGTGGAGATAGCGCCAGATTTTTGAAGCGGAAGACGGTGGTGGGTCGGTCTGCCTCTTTCACTGAAGAAGAGGGAAAGAAAAAACTCTTAGTTCTTCACCACCAAGTCACACCGTGTGACTTGTGTGTGAAAAACAAAGACACCAAGATATTTAGACAGGAAAAGGGAGACGACAAACAAAAAAACACAGCAAGTGCAACTTGCTGGGTTGCAGACAGACGATAACAGAGATGCTGGCTCTAATACCATGAAAAGCCTTGAGAATATCGTGAGAGAAAGAGAAAGAGAGGACACGAGCTGTGTTATCTTTTGATTGAGAGTACAACAAATATATAGAATACATATGATGGGAGGTTACAACAAAATATGGCAAGATATAAAATCTATCAGATCCACAATTATAGGGGATTGACATTGCCAATTAGATCCATAATTATAGGCTTCTCAATCATTATCCAAAACCTTCCTTAACACAACATACCGATGCTCTACCATGGCAGCCTCAACACCACCAGTTGGCCGACAACCCCCTCCTTAGCTTCGGGCACCTACCACTACCTGTC
Organism: Nymphaea thermarum; assembly: GCA_011799765.1. Classification (NCBI taxonomy): domain Eukaryota; kingdom Viridiplantae; phylum Streptophyta; class Magnoliopsida; order Nymphaeales; family Nymphaeaceae; genus Nymphaea; species Nymphaea thermarum. Next base: position 76,094 of record JAANDH010001087.1, read on the forward strand.
CAGCCGAGTGGCCAAGGATGAACAACGGCCCCCACCCCATGCCCCACACATATCCCACACATGCAGTTTATCACTAAGCAAGAACGTGATGAGCACATCAAGAAAGGATTATGCTTCAACTGCGACAAGAAGTGGAAGAGGGAGCACAAATGTAATGCTCTAAAAATTTACCAAGTGGTCGAGGAAAGAGGTGAGGACGATCAGGCAGACCCCCTGTCACAGGTTGAGGAGGTATTATTACCCATGGACGAGACTAACCAGGTTGAGGAGTTCGTTCAAGGGACTTTCGGGTTCACCCCAGGCCTATTTTACCATGGGCGTGCATGCCTACTCCAAACTCCATGCGAGTCGAGTGCCGGATCGGAGAGTTAAGGGTGATGATCTTGGTTGATACGGGGGCCACACACAACTTCATCAGCCAATCCGTGGTAGCAACAGCCGAATGTAGCTTATCGGAGTGCCCTCCCTTCGAGGTAATGATGGGTGATAGTGCAAGAGTTCCTTGCAAGACAGTATGCAAGGAGGTTGACCGTGAGGTTCAAGAAAGCATGTTATGTGTGAACCTCTATGTTCTTGCAAGCTGCAGAACAGAAGGAGAAATGACACTTAACTTTACATAAATGACCATAAGGTTTTCTCATGCTAAGGGAGAACAGGTCATTCTCAAGGCCTTGGATCAGCCGGTCATCCCCAAGAAAGCTCTTGGAGCCTTGCAGGCCCATGAGCCGGCCTATTTCTTGCTCGCTTACATTGAAGAAGAGAGCTAGAAAGAGGAGGTGGTACCGGCTGAGGTCACCCTCCTCTTGGGCGAATACACAGACGTCTTCTAAGAGCCGACGGGGCTACCGCCACTATGGTCCCATGACCACCACATACAGCTCAACCCCAGAGCCACTGCCATGAGCTTTTGGCCCTCCCAGTTTGCTCATGCGCAAAAGGAAGAGATTGAATGGCAAGAACTTGAGATGTTAGAGAGTGGGCTCATTCGGCCAACCAATAGCTCCTTTTCTTCCCCAGCACTATTGGTCAATAAGCACGACGGACCTTGGCAGTTTTGCATTGATTACCGGGCATTGAATGAGGCCACTATCAAAGATAAACACCCACTCCTGGTTATTGAGTTGTTAGATGAGCTTGCGGGTGCCAAGCACTACTCCAAGATTGACCTCCAAGCCGGGTACCACCAGATTCGTATGGCCCATGAGGCCAAGATTACCTTTCGACTGCACGACGGGCACTAGGAGTTTCTCATCATGCCATTTGGGCTCACTAATGCCCCTGCCACCATCCAGCGGTGCATGAACAATTTGTTCTGAGCCCACTTGAGGAGGTTCATGTTGGTATTCTTTGACAACATCTTGGTTTATAGTCCCTCACTGGAAGAACACTTAGCACACCTTCGTTTCACCTTGGACGTGCTAAGAAAGCACCAAATGTATGCCAAATTAACCAAATGCAGCTTCAGACAGGTGGAGATTGCCTACCTAGGGCATATCGTGACAGTAAAAAGGGGTGAAGGCTGATCCTAAAAAGATCTCAACCATGGTGGGCTAGCCGAAACCAAAAAACCTGCGAGGGATGAGGGGGTTCCTCGGATTAACAGGGTACTATCGTCAGTTCAAAAGGAACTACGATATCATTTCTGCTCATCTCACAAGGATGTTAAAAAAGGATAGTTGCAACTGGACAAAAGAGGCTAAGATTGCCTTCGATGAGTTAAAGAGGGCCATGACGACCGTTCCCACATTGGCCTTGCCCGATTTTTCCAAGACATTCGTGGTTGAAATGGATGCTAGTGAGGTCAGGGTGGGCGCCATGCTCAGCCAAGAACAACATCCCATAGCTGATATCAGAAGGCATTTAATGGGCACATCACAAGGTTTTGACATATGAAAAGGAGATGCTAATCATCGTCATTGCCATTGAGAAGTGGCATCCTTACCTCATAGGTCAGAGGTTCATAGGGAACACAGACCACGTCAACCTCAAGTATTTGATGGTGCAACATGTGTCAACTCCCACCTAGCAACATTGGGTGGCCCGACTACTATGTTATGCCTTCAGTATTGAATACAATAAGGGGACAAAGAACTCTACTGTGGACGCTCTCTGGTGCATACCTGAGGCATTGCTCACAACCTCGGCACTGATTACAAATTTGTGGGATTGTATCTGAAGTGAACAAAGGTCTAACAAGTGGCTGAGGCTACTCTATACGTCTGTCCAATCCAATCCAGGGAGCATTCTTTGTTAAACCACATGAGGCAATCTTCTTTACAAGGATGATAAGGTAGTATTGCGGCGTGGGAGTGGTGCTGTGTCGGGATATCATCCGCCATCATCACTATCTTCCCGCAGCCGGCCATGAGGGGCGCAAAAAAGACCAGATGTAGGGTCATGGCAGATTTCTAGTGGGAAGGCCTCAAGGCCCAGATTGCTCAATACGTCCGGGACCATCCCACTTGCTATCGGGGCTCCTCTGCCCCTTACCCATTCCAAACCAGCGATGGGAGGATGTGTCGATGGACTTCATCAACACCATGCCTTGATCAGAGGGGATGGAGCCATACTCATGGGTTGACAGGCTGACGAAGCGTGAACATTTTGCCCCTCTCCCACGTCTATATTCAGCCAAGTTGGTGGCCCAGGTATACCAAGAGTGGGTGGGCAGGCATCACAGCATGCTTCTCACCATAGTCTGTGATTGCGACAGCATATCTGTCAGCAATTTTTGGAAGGAATACACCCACTTGGCAGAAACTCGTATTTTCTTTAGCTCAACCCACTACTCGCAAACAGATGGCAGACAAAGGTGGTTAATAGGACAATAGAGACCTATTTGAGAAGTGTTGTAGGGTACCAACCCTCCACTTGGGTAAGTATTTACCTTGGTGTGAGTGGGTGTATAACACCAGTCCCCACTCGTCAACGGACATGACCCCTCATGAAGCAGTATAGGAGCGTGTGCCCCCCTCCCTAAGGACTTATGAGCCGGTTCTCACTGCGGAAGAAGAGCTTTTGTGCTCCCTATTGGATCGTTTGTTTTTTGCACTCTTTGCCTGAGTTTAGAGCGCCCCCAACATAGGATGAAGTAGCAGTTTAATAAGGGGTGGACCGAAAGAGAATTTGAGTAAGTGATTGGGTGTGGCTCAAATGCCTCCCTATAGGACATAAGACATTGTTTGGAAGCCCAACCATATCAGATTGAAACACGAAAGAGAAGGGTCGCCTAGTGGCTCACACTGCGTGAAGGGACCTGGGTGCACCATGTGTTCCACGTAGGGAGGCTTAAACCCTTCCGCGGAACCCCACCTGCAGCCACGAGGGAGACTCATGACGAGCCCCATTGCCTCACCGCATCTTGAGAAGAAGACGCTGCACACATCGAGGAGACGACCTCCAGTGGAAGTATTTGGTGGAGTGGGACGGGCAAGAGGGTGGGCTGACCTGAGAGAATGACAGTAAGTTGGTGACAAGATTTCCTATGATAGGGGCTTGGGGACAAGCACCGTCTAAGGGGGGAGGATTTGTTACACGGCTAAGCATATCCAGCGGTGACCCCTCCGTGCACAGCTGACACCTCTATTACCGGTGGCCTTCCCCTGTGTTGCCCTGCTATCGATGCCAGTCCTGTTGAACGAACCTAGGTATGGATGATGGTGCATGTGAGAGGATTGGGTGTGGTTTCAGGGGGAAAAATGTTTGTTCAATCTATTGAATATGAAACTAAGGTTAAATACTGTCAGAAATGCGGTTCTACGGCTCATTTTGAAGGCTCTTGCTTGGTGACAGAGGATCATAAGGAAGGGGACCAGCGCCCTGTCAACGCGTGGCACCTAGTGAAAACCCCGAAAAGAAGACCCCAACCGTTTAAAGGTGTAACAGAGATGCAGCCGAAACTCAACAAGTTTGAAGCCCTCTCCACGATGGTGGAGGAATTAGTAGATGGAGACAGCATCCGAGGGCGTGCTAGCGAGAAGGTATCAGGAAGTGAAAGGGAGACGGTGCAGGATGCAGGCAAGTCGACGGCCGGTAATAGCTCTCAGGCTGGTAATGCCTTAACCGCTCTCGGGTCGCATGGTAGCAAGGGCGCACCAGATCGTCTTCAGATTCAATCGCCTTTGCCAACCAAAGGTGGGCAGGAGCATCACCAACCTGCGAAAGTCAAGAGGAGTGACTTGAACCCTTTGGCATTGCACGACAAGGCCCAATTGGTGGACAAGGTGAAAAAAAGATCCCTCAAGCATAAAGAAGTTAATGGATCCAAGAAGCGAACCAGCCCTCCCAATGTGAATGACAATCTAGAACAGGCTGGAGGGAGGTCCCAAGAAGTAGAAGATCTCAACATGGTTGGGACGGAAGGGGGATATCAGGAGGGCTCCTCCTTAGAAGACATGGAAGTTGGGTTCGAGGAAGGACCGCTTCAACCCGATGCAATGGAAGATGACAAGGCCGACAGCCTTGCAACCAACTTGTTGGTTAGTGGGAGAGGTAGGGGGCACAACCAACCCGGCCCATGAAGATACTATCTTGGAACGTCTGAGGGCTGGCGGCACCTCCAGCTCAGCACGAGTTCTTACGAACTCTAAGTTCAATGAAGGCTACTATTGTGTTTGCAATTGACACTAAGCTCAATGAAGCTCAACTCTAGAAATTCCAACTTAAGATACCTGACAAACATCTCATATCCAACATCATTCAGTCGGGGCCTTGGGCACGCATCATCGCCATCTGGGATCCAGCGGAAGTCACGCTTCTCAATTGGTACGCCCATTCCCATTGGATTGTCTCCCACTTTTCTATCATCTCTACAGGTCACACATTTGCTGCCATCGGAATCTACCTACACACTGATTTCAGAATCAGAAAACACTTATTTCCTTCCTTGCTTGCTGACCTCAACCTTTGCAACATTCCTGTCATCTGCATGGGTGACTTCAATGCTGTGTTAAACAACCCTGAGAAGACAGGGAAGCCACCGGCTCTTCAGGCCTGCCTTGCCTTATCCAGCTTTGTCGCTCAATCAGCTCTAACTGAAGTGATCTGTCCGGCCACGAAATTCACTTGGACTAACAACCGGGTGGGCCAAGATAACGTCATGTCCAAGATAGATAGATGCTATGTTTCTAAGGAGTGGATGGATGACCCTGAAACGATGCTGCACCTGGATGTCCAGCCGCGGACCATATCTGACCACAACCCTATTCTCCTCTCAATTTCTCAGCGCAGGTTGACCACGTGGGGTTGCACCCCTTTCCTCCACTTTCAATATTAGCAGGAGCTGGCAGGGTATAGGGACCAAGTGGATTCGGCCTGGGCAGTGGACTTAAGGGGCTGCGCCATGATTAAACTCATTCATAAATTGGAGGCCACCAGGGATCAGCTTAAGTCCTGGTGCAAGGGCGGAGCCAATAATCTTCCCCATTTAATTGGAGAGATTAAGTCCAAAATTAGACTGCGCCAGACCCTAAGTGAACGTGGTCAAATTGAGGCGATCAAACAAGAATGCAGTCTCAAGCGGGAACTCACCAAGCTTTTGATTTTAGAGGAAAGACTGTGGCGTCAAAAAGCTCGGATTAAATGGATGATGGATGGCGACCTCAATACCAAATTCTTTCAAGGTATTGCCAATGGGAGGAGACGCAGGAACAAAATTGAGACCATCTCCCATGAGGGACTGATCCTTACTGACATGCCGGACATTTTTTCAGCTTGCACGGATTACTTTATTGCTCTGTTAGGGACCTCCCATGGTGATGGCAGCCTCCCACAATCTCTTGCTATGGGCCCTAAAGTCACCTCGGAGGAGAATGCAGACCTTCTGAAATCTCCCTCTGCTGCAGAAATTAAGTGGGCAGTGATGAAGGCTGATAAGGATTTTGCGCCTGGCCCTAATGGGTTTGGTAACAGTTTCTTTCAACGTAACTGGTCAACTGTTCATGAGGCAGTGGCAGGGGCAATACGTGGTTTCTTTCAGTCCGGCATACTCGTCAAATCTATCAACAAGACCCATATTACCCTTTTGCCGAAGGAGCGTGGTGCCACACAGGTGGACAAATTCTGGCCCATATCGCTGTGCATCAGCATTCTGAAATTCATCACGAGAATCATGGTCCTGCGTATGCGACCTATTCTGTCCAGGATAATATCCAAAAACCAATGCGCCTTTCTACCAGGAAGAAGTATCCAAGAGAGCTTTCTCCTCAGTCAAGAAATAATTCATGTTTTCGAAAATAGCAAGAAGCAAGCCGCCTGCGTGAAGATAGATTTAAGCAAGGCTTATGACAGAGTTAATTGGGACTTCTTGAAGGCTGCCCTTCGATATCTGGGGTTTCATGACCTCTGGATTCACAAAGTCATGACTATTGTCACCACTGTCAAATCAACTCTTCTCATCAACGGCAAAGAAGGGACTTGGTTTGAGCACAAGAGAGGGCTTAGGCAGGGGGATCCTCTCTCCCTGTACATCTTTATCTCTGTTATGGAAATGCTTACTCGCAGCATCCATGCAAGCATTATCAGCAAGCAACTTAAAATCCCCTCGATGGGGGCCGGTTCCTTCTCCCCTTCCTCTACATTCTATGCTGACGACATCATCTTCTTCATTGATGGGAGGTTCCACAACTTCCGTCACCTGAAAGTGTGTCTGGACGAGTTTCTTTCTGGCTCTGGCCTGGCTATGAATCCTGAAAAATCCACAGTCCTACCATTCAACATGGTCGGCCAGGTGCGTCAACAAATAGAACACCAGCTAGGTTGGCGTATAGGCCAGATCCCCAAAACATATCTTGGCATTCCTTTTCAGTCAAAAAACATGACAGAGGCTCAATGTATACAACTTACCCTTACAGCTTCCCAAAAGCTTGCGCTTTGGAAACAAAAATGTCTCTCTTTTGCAGGCCGGTTGAGCTTAATCAAGCATGTTTTCTCGTTGGTGCCGAGCTATTGGAGTTTAGTCGTCAAACTCCCGGCGTCCACATGTAAACACTTGAACAAGATGGCCGCTGAGTTTCTTTGGGGCGACAAGGCAGACAGTAAGAGCTCCCACCGAATCAGCTGGCCCACCCTTTGTCTCCCAAAATCAGAGGGTGGAGTTGGCCTTAGGGATCTCCGGGAAACTAACTTGGCCAATATGGCCTTTTTAGTCTTTTGAGTGTCGCAACAGGCTTCCTCGTGGGCGTCACTCATTAAAGGCTGTTATTGTGAGCAAAAGGGTCTCCTTGACTGTAACTTGAAAGGCAAGAGGGTGTCCAAAGCATGGCATACGGCGTTAAAGTCCTGGAGTAGGATTAAAGAGCAAGTCGTTTGGAAAGTGGGCAATGGTACTATGGTAAAGTTCTGGACAGACTCTTGGGGTAGCGAATGCTTGATTGACAAGATCCCGCCTTCTCACCTCCATCTTGTCCAAGATTGTATCTCATGTTCGGTGCAGGAGACCCTAGAGGCGAACGGAGAGCACATAAGGGCCTTCCTCGACAGACTCAACGTTCAAGTCTCTTGGCCGAGGGTTCAGGCAGAGCAGATGGACATTCTGGCATGGAAGAATGCCGGAAATAGCGACATCAGTCGGTATGAGATCTGGCAGAGGACTCGTAAGAAAAGGAATGAGCTACACGACAATATGCTTGTCTGAAAAGGGAGGCGGCTACCTAGGGCGATCTGGGTGGTCTATTTAGGCAGTGCTGGTCGTCTTCCGTCGGATGAGCTAGTGAAAAGAAAAGGTAGTCATCTTGCTTCTCGATGCTATATCTGCAAGCATGCCAGCGAAGACATCCAACACCTATTCTTCGACTGTAAGGGAGCCAAACTCATCTGGGCGCACATCTATGGAAAGTTTGGTAGGACTGCCCCATGGCACGGGAGTCCTCCTAACATCAAGATTGGCCTCAACAGATGGCACAAGGCTTCAAAGATAAATCTCTTGACAAATGTTGGAAAGACAGCTTCCACATTGCGATATGATTCATATGGAAAACGCGTAACCACCTCAAGCACAGAGGGGATATTCCGACAGGTAAAATGGCTAATCAGTTTTGGTCGCATTGCAGCGAGCACTGGTGGTCCTACCAATGGAAGGATTCACAACTAGTTAAAGTCCACAATTGGTTGCGCACTGGCATCCTGTGGAGCAATGGTATTAACCGTGGTGATACTTGGGTGGAAATCAACATTTCCTCCTACTATAAAGCAGGCAGTAAAGGGGTAGCAGGCCTAATTAGAGACGCCGCAGGCCGGTTCAGACATGGCCTGACTTGTTGGTTTCCCAATAATTCGGTCTGGTGGGAGACTGAGGTTCTTATGGAATGCTTTGGGTACTTGGCTAACATGGAAGACACTCAAGGAAGTATCTATATCCTGGCGAATGACGGTGATTGGAAGCAGCACTGCCGTGATCTCTCAGACTGCAGATCCTATAGGGGGATCAACCCTCTGTTCACCACCAGTTTATTCAGTAAGGCTGTTTTTTGCAAGAAATGGCCGCTGGCTGAAGCAACCAACCTTTTGTTGTTAATTCCGGATAATGGACTGTACACCAAATGGACTCCCACCATTAACACGTGGGATCCGTTAAAAGTTAGTTCTGTCTTGAGCTGAGGTCTCTGAGGACCCATTTTTTGCTGTAAATATCTCTTAATTTTGTTGAAATAAATGGATGGGGGCCTAACCCCCAAGCAGTCTTTGTCCGAACTTTAAGGCCTGCATTTTACTATCCTTGAGAGATTGTTGTAAGGCTTGGAGAATTGTGTCCGCTTGTAATCAACTCACGGGTAGGGCTGTTGTTCAGCTGGGAAACCCTTTACAAGCCTACCCTGGAGTGGTGCTGAGCATGATTATTGGGGACAGTTAGGGTTGGAGACGCCTCGGCAGTCGTCGGCAGTCCGACTGGCTATTGCTTATTTCAGTCAGTTGATTCCTCAACCTTTGATTGGGGAAACTTTTGTTGCCTCCCTTGATTTTTTTTTTAGTGATTACCCATTTTCTCTGCCTATGTTTTTGAATGTCATCTTCATGTGGGCCACTTCACTTTTTGTCCTTGTGATGGTGTCTGTGTGGAGTTTTTGTTTTTTTAATGAAGGACGTCTTTTTAACTTTATGTTGATAATGAAAGTCATCACTTCTAGTTTGTCTTAGTTGCTTAGTTCAGTTTCATTTCCCTTTGTCATTCCTAGGTTATTTTACCTTAATGTTTGCTAAGTTTTGGATAGTCATATTCTGTTTAAACGTAGCTTATTTCCTTACATTAACTCATTTCTCATGTTTAGAATTCCTTAGGAAATTAACTTTATTTTTATTCTTATAGCATGCTTTCAATTTTTAATCTTTTAGATAGTGTGAAAATTAATACTCAATACTTTTTATTCTTATTTAGATATCTTAGAAAAGTGTTGTACGAGGTTTCAATTAATTTTATTTGATGGTTAAGTAGAGTTGAGCTATACTATTTTAATTAAGAATGGGTAGGTAGTATTTCTAAGTTGTTCCGTAGTTTTTTTTTCTTATGTCTAACATAGTTTCTTGTTATGCACATTTGACCCATCAAACACCAACATGCTTTGGATACTCACACATAACATTCTATTGACCTAGATTGTAACGGTCTACACATGTCTGCCATCAACATGACTCATACATAGAGATACTTTGAAACCAGCTAAAGGTATCTTGCAACCTAAGGTGCCGAAAGGATGTGGCCACTAAATTCTATGAAGTGCTTCCTACTTTTTTGTGTTTATATAATATTTTACCTCATATAAGAGCTTTTTTTTATTAAGATCCGCATTTCAGCTATTATTTCGATTTTGACTATATGTTTGTTATGATTGTCACTACAAGAAAAGACACTTTTAGTAACGTGCGAAAGTCATTACCTGAAATTCTATAGCAACAAATCTCATGTGTTACTACATTTGATACTAAAGGTCCCAATACAAATTCATTTCCTTACGAAAGAGCTATGCATTACTGTTTAACCTTTCGCATTGCAAAGTCTTTATTAGGGAAAAACAAAACCACACTAACATAGATACATGTTATTAATTATCTAAATCCCCATCACTCCTTCAAGGATATGGCACCTATTGCAATAGAATATCCTGCACATAGTTCATAGCAAAAACAGATAGAAAAACATGAAAATATTTGTACATGTTAAATTTATAAAAATCTAATAAGAAAATTCATGTTTTGTGTTCATTAATAAAGTACATCATCAACATATGCACTTAATGTGAACCTTAAGATCAATTTGATCAAAATATTTCAACTAGAGGTTTTTCTCTATTTTCTTTCCATTCAAATTTAAGATTGAAGTAGATATATACCTGGAAGGTCCGTTCAAACAATATACCAAGAATGAATTTCTAATGATATATAATGATGAAAATTGATTGTGGTGGCTGTCAAGTCCAAGTATTAACGTTCAAAACAACACTAAGAAAAAAACAAGAGGTAACTTCATTGAAGGCCTCCATTGAGTATAGTCATGCCAGTCTCTTAGGGAGCTACCTTCTTGCCACTGCTCTTCAATGGGTGTTGCCAGCACCTTACAAAGTAAAACAAGAAAAATTAGAGTTAAAAATTAAGAAGGTAGAAGGTTTTGGGCATGAGTCACAAGGGGTATGCATTCAATTGGTGTGTGTATTTTATTGTATACACTAAGAGTATGCAATGAGGCATTTATCTACATGCATTAACCATGCCACAAGTGGCCACATGCCCTTCCCTGGTCCTCAACTATGATTGGTTTCACACAACAAAACTGATTAAACGACAGTTATGAACCTCAATTACGGTTGATTTATCTGACCCATCATAAGGATCTTTTAGCCGAACACTGTTCTAATATTCCCCATCATGATTGAAGCTATGATGGTATCAATTTGCCGATGCGCCTAGTTGCTCTATTGAAGCAAACAAAAAGAATGTAGTTCAATTGAATGTTTCTATGACATCCATAGGTTCATGTAATGATCAGTTGTGTTTAACTTACCTCAAGCTGATCACCAAGAGAAAGGATGGAACGGTATTCCATAGCAAGGCGCAGAATGAATGTCTCTTTCATGACCCCATTTTGGCCCCTTTAACAGACCTATGTGCATTGGAAGGGAAAAATTGAGAAATATTATATGCAAAGACCACTAACTTAAAACTAGTGCATTGAGATCTCCATTAAATATAAAAGTGACAGTGAGCACTAACATTCTTTTGACAAGAAAATTATGAATGTTAAGAGAGAGAGAGAGGGGCAACGATCTATTCATAGAATAAATAATGATAGAGCAGGCTGCACTAACGATGACTTCACTGAATGTTAGTACATGTTGTGAACCCATTACCCTGCTGATGTAAGCCTTTCACTGATCCAGTCAAGACTGCAACAAGAACTTGAACAAATACTACCCATATTAAGTCTCACATGAATTCAGACAATTTGCAAAAGACTTTCATCTACCTTTGGGATTCCAAGTCTAGTTAAGTTTGACAGTCATGTTAAATCAGTCTGAAGTCCTAGCTAGGACCAGCCCTAAACTAAACATTGTTAAGTCCTCTGGTTTTTCATAACCCAGCAATACTGAAGTCATATAAAGGAATATGATTTAGTTTGTCTTATTTGTGTATGAACCCATTCTCTTATTAATTTTTTGAAGATACAGGTGCAATTTTCCAATATTTTTTAATATTCAATTTTATGTTGGCTTAAAGACAAGTGTACAAACGGACATGTTTTGCACAGTTGAGTGACAAAGCAAGCACCAAAAAAAATTTAGAGCTCCTCTATTCAATAGCAATTACTTTATCTAGTCTAAAAATCCATGTCATAGCAATTACATTATCTGGTCTAAAATATACCTTTCGCAAGGGCGAAAAATGAAAACAGAACAAAAAAAATTAGATAAACACCCCATAAAGTGGATGGCCACTCAATATCACCCAGGGAACATATTATGTGGAGGCAGTGAAGCACTCGGTTCTGCCTCATATTGTAGTTCAATCTACATTATTTTACAGTATTATTAAGGATCAAAACATTAAAAAATATATATAGCAGGCGAAAATATAAAAACAAGAGAAGATAATAAATTTTAATTTAAAAGAACATAGGGCAAGAGTTTTACTCTGTAACTAATAACTAGAAACTAATAAGCCTGACAGGAAGAGCTTGAGGTCTACCACTCTGATTTTCTAACAAAACACAAAGTATACATATGGAAGATTTGTGATACCCACATTTAAAACGTCCAAAGTTCCAATTTCATTTGTAGTTGCAACCAGAAGATTAATTCATCAATTATACCATCAACCAACCCGACATAGTCAATTTTATAAATTCATGAATTATGTAATAATATGAAATTACCGAAGCCTATTGTAACTAGTAGAACACACTTTATTGGAAGAAAGAATACAAATGCTTACCAAATAATGGAAAATTCAAGTGAACCTTTGCCAACTTTTCTTAGATAAACAAATGAATCCTAACAAGAAAAAGGAAAAAAAAAAACTTGCCTTCTTCAGGTTCAACTTTAGAATGTTAGAGTCATCATTGTACAACTTTCTTATGGGTACATGTACTGGAAGTTGTGCTCCAACTAGCAGCCATAGCAGCAGTTGTTACAATTGAGATATACATTTTGAAGACAAAGGTGGAGATCTAGATAACTGACATCTAAAGGACCTTCCAAATAGAAGTTCCTTAGAAAACTGAGAAGAAAAGTAGATTGTGGAGAATGGAACATCATCTGGCGTGCAAAACTGAAAGCTACCACTAAAGCAAAAAATCGCGGGCTTTCTCATAACATCAACCCAAAAATGCTTCAAATGCCCACCAAAAAACCTCATATCACCAGAAAAACACACCGATCTCTCCATAAATAAAAAGAAATATAACAAAAGACCCAAAGCACATGACCTAACCTTAGTAGAAACTGGCATTTCAAGCCGAGGATACAAGCTCAGGGTCTACACTTGTTATGTCCAGTATTGAAATGCTGATCTAGGTTGAAGAGGAAGCTCATCAAAGAACACGAAAAAGTAAAAATCAAATGAAGATGAAACAGAGAGACTCTAATGAAGCGGCAGCAATGATGATGAGCATAATGCACAAATGGAAATGCAGAGAACTACAAGTGGAGAAAATGACTGTGAATGGAGGCGTGATTGCTGGCCGGCGAACACAACAGTCGCACTTGGAGTGACCAGAAATGCTGAAGTACGGACTTTCTTGGCTGGAGTTTTGCAGTATAGTGAATTTTGGGGAAATTCATGGGAGATGGAATGGAGGACCACAGGTTTTATATGGGTTATTTCCTAACAAAAGGAGTAACCTATAACGCAGTTCAGCACTTCGTGTTAGGGAAACCCAAACTAACCACAACACATGTTAACTATGCGATACTGTTTGCATCCCAAATTTTTCATTGGTTTTGGAGTGCTCCAGAAAAATGAGGTTTTCTTTTGAAATAGGAAAGAAAGGGACTCGCCCGTCGGTACGAGGATTGACCGTTCCCGGCGCCTTTACCGGGGGTAATCAACCCAAGGGCTATGTTCATCATTGATGCATTTCATTTTAACTTAAACATCCTTTTGATTCTA